>VDFB02000008.1:362365263-362669173 GCA_007258455.2 Sequoia sempervirens
CAAATTTAAAAAAAGGTCAAAGATGCTCTTCTCATAAATTAAATAATTTATTTAATTCTCTCCATAAATTAAATCATTTTTGTTTTACAATCACATTCTTCAACATTTGTGATACTTTATCACTATCACTTGCAAATGTTCAAATACTTTGAAGATGAGGGAAAGTTTACAAAAGAATATTTGAGGAGAGGCAAGGAAGTTGGAACAATTTTGATGAGGGAGTTGGTATTTCATTTGATGTTCATTTGATTTCTTTTGTTTCATTTGTGCTTTCTTGCTTTAGATTTGGGATTTTAGCTTCGATCTTTAGTAGAGTGGTTGCTTCTTGATCATAACTATTTTGGTTTTCTGATTTCCCCATCTAACATTTGGTGAACCCGATGTGAAGCTTACAGAATTTGCAGAGAAACCCACGTTATTGTTTTTATTTTTTCTATGTTATAGGTTCATGAGCCGCATCTGTGAAGAATAGTGATGCAATTGAAGGCAGACTAATGAAAATTTGAAAAATTTCATAATTGAAGGGTCTTGAGCTGCATCCATCAAAAGTGAGAGTGATGCAACTGATAAATCTAAGCCACATTTGTTGTATGGTAGTTCACATTTTTTTCTTCTTAAGCCACATTTTTGAGTCACAACTATCAACTAGAATGCCACAACTAATTGTTAAGGTATATCTTTCTAGTTTTGATTTTTCTTTAAAATTTTCTTTGTGGGTTTATCTTAGATTAGGGTTTTTGGTTTGCTCATGTTTTATTTTCAATGTGTGGCTTTTAGAAAGGAGACTTAACTTGTGGTTTTGTATGATTTTGCTTGTCTTTGGTTTAGAATAGGAAACATCTTATGTTTTTCAACACAATTAAAGGATATTTAAATTGAATTTACACATTTCATGGGGGTTTAAAATAAACACAAATTGCATTCACATTTCATGAGGGTTTAAAATAAACACAAATTGCATTCACACATTTCATGAGGGTTTAAAATGAAAAAAAATTGCATGCACTTCATAAGGGTTTAAAATGAACACAAATTTCATCTACATTCATGGAATTTATAAAGAACTCAAACTACATCTACACTCATTCAATTTTAAAATCAACAAAAAATTTGCATACTACATTCATCGAGATAAAATGAACCAGACATTGCATTTGAGTGTTTTTTTAAAGTAGGCACATTTCAATTTGGGTTTAATAAATGAACGATTATCTATAGTCTTTAGTGCACTTGCACACTATGTTTTAGTAGATCCCATAAGGTGTAGTGAAATTATCCTCTCCCCTTGTACTTCATGTGATCTTGGGTGAAGAGAAACCATTGCATCTTATTTTTCTTTTTTAGCAAGACTTACCTAAGGGACACATCCATATGGAGAACTTGAAGGTGATTCCAATCAATTTTTCTCTCTAGCTAGTATATAAAAGGATAAGATGAAACGTCAAGACCCCATGCTATGTAGGCCCTAGCCGTATAGCTCCATTTAGAATGGGGAGGTACCTTCATGTATAAGTTCCCCTAGTAGGATTGGTTAAAGCCTTAAGTGGCTTATTAGACACTCGCAAGGTTGCATGTCTCTGAGTTGTGACTAAACAAAATTTTAGTAGCCACCTTTATTAATTGACTCATGTTGGTGTCACTCTGAGTGCAAGGGATGTAGCATCGTGCCTCAAAATTTATTCACCATTTAGCTCCCTTGAGTGAGATGGGAATCCTTGGATTAGCATAGTTACTTCATTCAAACTTGTAACTTCCAAGGAGAGGGTGATTGGGTCATCCTTCCATTCTAGGAGGCCCCTATCTATGCACTCTCATAGATAAGAAGTGATACATACCCAAAAGGGTGTCCCTCCCTTGCATTGATGGAGATTCCAAGTTGTCAATCTGAGAGTCATGCCATTGGCCTTGACCTTAAGAATAGGAAGTGATTGACTATTTTTTATATGTACTTATACTAGTGGAAGTGAGAGTGAATAAACTCAAGAAAATACACATGCACATTTTAAAATTGTCACAAGTCAATAACCAAACCAATATGTTTTTAGAGTATTTTCAATATACTCTCAGACATATTTCATAAATTTTCCAAAAATAAAATAAAAAACAAGAACCTTCAAATCAACTCCGTATTAACTACATTTGATGAAAATAGGACCACAACTACAATATACATTGCATTTTTTCACCATAAAACTACATTTGATATTATGCATCATATTTGATAGAAATAGACCTACATCTATTATATTTCACCACATTTGTTAACTAGAAACCAGCATCTGGAAAAACCAAACTTGCAGAGCAGTGAGCCGCAATTGCTTGATTATCAGAATGTCACAAAATACTTGTCCAATCTTCATCCAAATCATCTTGACAGTGATCTTATAATCTAAACCTCAGATTTGCAAAACCTGATTAGTCCATTTCCAACACTCTCATTTAGGATTGCATTGTTCCTCCCCGCCTTGCATAATTAGTCTAAGTTGCTTAGGTTACACATACCTTCTAGATTTCAGACAAAGGAAGTTTATTAAGCCTTTGAATAGTCCATGGTTACTTATTCAAATTGTCATTGACCTTTATCTTTTTATCTATCAATCTTTTTCATCATCATCTTGGTCAAAATTTGGGTTTCAAGCTTATGTCTTAGTTTAGACTCATCTTGTCAATCTATCATCTTCTCAATACTAATCCTCATAAATTACAATGACAATTGGGTTTATTTTAATCTTCAATCAACAATAGCTTGGTTGTCATCCTTTTTCTTAAAGCTTAAGTTCCATATCCTTAGTACCATTTTGCATTCCTTAGTGTCATTTAGCTTCATACCCTATCCTTTGATCATAACATCATTATCATCCTCTCATTCCCTAGTCTTGGACTTAGATGCATTATAATTTTGCATCCTTATATCCAAAAAATCACAAAAACATAGCTCAATCTTATTTAATCTTGCATTCCCATCCTAGATCAACATAGATTGGTTAGTATCCTCTTTCATAAATCTTGAGGTCCATATCCTTAGTATCATTTGGAATCCATTAACCTAATTTAGCTTCAATTGCTTTGATCATAAGGTCATTATCATCCTTGCATTTTAATTTTGCATCCTTATATCCAAAAAATCCCAAAAGCATAGCTTAGTCTCATATCCCCCTTTGCATTTATCATCCTTGCATCCTCATATTAGCCTTGCAAGTCTTACATGGTTAAAACAAGATCACAAAATAAAATAAAGGACATGGATTCTTCAAATGATCCTTTTTCTATTCCAAATCATGACACAAACTTTGGGTCAAATTCAAATCACTCTTCCACATCCATCAATATCCGCTCATTTACCATATCATTCCATCTCCTTTGGTGATATTCTCATATGGATCTTTGACAATAACCCTGTTAGGTGTGAAAAACATAGGTTGTAAATCTTAAGAGGATGCCAAGCTCTTTGGTTATTTTTGGCTAATGAATGAGGCTAATTGACATGGTTCAGAACCCCCTACACGTTAGGCTCTACTAGACCTAGGCAGGTGTACCTAAACGATGGAGTAGATTTAAAGTTATGTGTGTAATCTCTAACTTGGGAAATCTGTCCACAATGGCATGTAGAAGTGAAATAGATGCAAGGCTAATGGGTATGTGCAAGATCATCATGGAAAAAACAGGCCCTTAGGTGGCAAAAAATCAGAGTTAGGCAACTTGATGTAAAAATTTGAATAAGTTATCTCTATTATTTCAAACATATGTAAGACTATAATTTGTAGCAAATTGAATGTAGTTTCCAAACTACTAAGTTTATTTAAAAAGAAAAAAAAAAAATCTATTTGCTGAAAATTTGAAATTTCAATGTAGTAGTACCTAAATTTCAAGGAAAATATAAGTAGAATTGATAATGCAGGCTACGTAACCACAATAAAATGATAATATTTTTTTTTAGAATATTTTTAGATATAAGTAGAGGACTCATGTCACGATGTGATGCATATTTTTCTATAATTTTTCCAAGTAAATAATTAATTATGAATTTTTATTACAAATTTTAAAAAAATATAAAAAGCTGGTACATTATGTCACGACCACCTTAACTTGGTCAAAACTTCATGAGATTCAATTTTTTTTTTAATCCTATAGTATGTGAAGCATAGAATGTGACACATATTTTTAATTCAAAAAATGTGATACCGTTTGAAAGCTATAGATGTTTTTCAATCAACCTATCAATCAGGACTTTAGTGGTAATTCAAATAGAAAATGAATAATAATTATTTATTAAATTCAAAGTAAAGCATAATTTATATTTGAAGTGAGGGGCCCTAGCTTCGGTTGGCTAAGTAATTCCGTTAGCGACTCTGGTAGTCCGCGATTTCCTAGTCTCCCGAATCGAGTAGTGATGTCGGCGCCGGTATATGAGTCGATTAAAAAGTTTACGAGTATGCTACTTGGTTAATTCAAATAGAAAATGAATAATAATTATTTATTAAATTCAAAGTAAAGCATAGTTTATATTTATTGGATGCTAAGAATCTCCTTTAAAATCCATTTTCGATTCATTAATGTTGGGTAAAAAAAAAGTCTTCGGCCACATACCCTACACATACCCATCATATCGCCACTTTTTGGCCCATCATGATCCCACACATACCCTAACAACTAATCCTACTATAAATGTTTTGAGAGTTGAATGTAAGAACAAGGTTTATATAATGTATTGCTTGAAATGAATGTGACTAGTGGCTAATCCTATTGGTTAAATGGAGTCGAGAGGTGTAAGATATGTGGATCATTTTTCTTAGCTTAACTCTAATTGTTCAACACTTTTGGATGTTTATACCTTGTATAAACGTGCAAGTTTGTTAGTTGTTTGGGATCTTCTTACAAATACTAGTGATATCTTCCTAAGTTATTGTGAAGTTTGAAAGGATTTTAATTATTATGTCAAGGAAACTAGTTAAGACAATTAGTTTAAAAGGACTTTAATCGTGAGCAGGAACCTATTAAAGATGATCTCTCAAAAGGAATTTAATTCTCTTCTCATAGAAACAAATCAAGGAAATCACACAAGTGTAGAAAATGTGTCTTGAGAAGTTAAATATATTGGTATACTTAATTTAAATAATAACTTAGAAAAACCACTCTAGAGATAGCCAAATAACATATAAGAATCAATATTAATAGAATAGTTGAACACTAGAAATATGATCACCAAATTCAAACATTCTCTTACATTAGGTTACTTCAAAAGATGAATCGATACATAATAGAAGTATTTTATATGTTTATAGAAAATGATGTTGCTACTGATAATCTATCCTATTACTATCTAATGATCTAAATTAGGCCTTGGTTTCCCTTATATATGGGAAGCACACAAGCTTTAGGCCATTTACAAAAAGATGTATCTCTTCATTTGTATCTTGTTAACATAACTAAAAATTTTTAACACAAAAATTAATCAAGGATGTAATGAAGTTTGTGGCACTCGTAGTACAATGCAATTCATTATTCTTCATGAGGAATCCATGATCACATAATATTTTCTCAAGAACCTCTCTTCATGATAATGTACCCAATACCAGATGACTTCAACCCTTATATCATTCGAGCAATAAACATATTAATTATGGAGAGATGCTAAATATAATTATGGCTGACACAAGTATCTACATTGTTGATTATGTCCTTCATGGAAAACTCTAAGGAAAATATTTGTCGCAATTGCACATGGGTTTTTTCTATTACCATTGCTTCATCATTCACCTTGTTGAGTACCATTGGTAAATGCTGGGTGATTTCATCTTTCCAAACAATTTGTTCTTTTAAATTTCCTTCATCAAAGAAATTAGGAATAGGCATGTCTAGGGGTTGATCGAAATCATTGAGTTCTTGAGTTAACATAGTATGACCTATTTTTCATGCATTTCCATTAACTCATCATAAACTTTAAACATTTGCAAATCAATATTTTTTATATTTATCAATTCATCTTTCTTTTCCATCATTCTAAGGCATAGTCGTTTGTGTTCCTAATAGGCATCATCTTTTTTGTTATGGATTTCCCAAACTTTATTAGCCTTCACAATCATTTTCTCAAATCTTCTACTTATAAGCTCTAAAACTATTTTAAACTTGATGGACTTCATTTAACTTTCCAATTTATCACCTTTATTTTGGAATTTTTCATCTCGACCATAGCTTCTATCACCTACATATCCCCTTCTAAACATGGAGAGTATGTATTTGAGGAACCTGTAAATTTTTCTTTATAGCTAGAGACCTCCTACCTCAACTTTTCATTCTCAGTCATGTACACTGATTATTTTTCAGTAATCTTTCAATTTGGGATTTGGTAAATTTTTTCACATTGATATTTAAGTCTGAGGTTTCCATAGGATTAGTATCCTGAACTCTTTGCAATAGTGACCAAATTCCTCCTTAGGATCATTAATAGCCAAAGGTTTTTTGTTAGGGGGATACAAGGCCCACATCAATAAAGCTGATTTATTTGGGTCATACCCTAATCCAATGTAGACTTTGCCCACTCCCTCTACACTCAACTATATATTTTTATCTTGTTTCCTTCTAAAGCTATCAAACACAATAGCTAAACTCATATCCCAAATAGGAAGTAACATGACCCCTACTTCCTCTAATAGTGCTCTCCCTCTCTCTAGGATTATATGTTCTAGTTCTCTATCTACTTCTTCTTGAAGTCTCTTTAGGGCCTCTGCCACTTTCTCTGGTGTAACACCTTTGAGTTCTTCTCCAGGGTAATATTGCCTTTATATTCATAGATGAATGTTTTAAATTTAGAGGTTTTGGTAAATTCATTATAAAAGACAATTTTTTTATTGGATTATATCTTACATCAGTTGAAGGATCATCCGAGGACTCTAATGCAATCACACTTCTTTTTGTTGGAGGATCATAACTCCCAATCATAGGTTCAATTATATGGACTCTCTCTCCTCACTTTCACCTCCTCCTTGTTCTTCAACGGATGTATCAATAGAAAAAATAATGCGAGGTGTAGGTTGTGGGGAGAGTTGACATAGTGGAGCTTCATTTTCCAGCTTGGGTTCCTCTAATACCTTCATTTATCATATGTGTGAATATCCAAGGGGGAACATCCTTGGTCAATTATGGTTCATGTGCAATGAGGGCATCTAATCTTTTCATTGTATCCTCAATGTCCAGTAGTGCAACTCTATAGGAGGGATTTTTACCTACCCTCCAAGCTTTTGTGGTCATCACTCTATTGTATAGGCTCCTTCTAATAGCATGGTGTTCATCAGTATTCCTTATTAGATCATCTCCCTCAAAGAGCATGTGTAAATATCCTCCAAATTTTTTACTTGATTAAACATTATTAATAAAGTGTTCAAGATCAAATTTGTCCCTTCTATTTCCTCTTAGAAAACTATAATTCTCTAACATTTTTTCAATCAGTTTATAGCCCTTCTAAAAAACTTCAGTAAAATCTACAAAGCATAGTGTTCCAAGAATTAACAATTGTTTATTTTGACTCTTGAGGTGCATAAAATCAGACTAGGCTAACTACCTTGCAATCTCCAAGTATGCAATTCTATCTGGACATGTTGTTGGTAATAAAAATGGGGCTCCTTCAAATCCATTAACTTTTATTTTTGTACAATCAACATAAGTATACCGATCACCCCAGTTGTGATTGACCCCACCTCTTGTATCATTATCCTTGAGCCTCAAAAATATTTGTACTTTGAGTGATAAATTGTAATCACATGGGTGACCCAACATTTTATACAATGGTTTGAAAAAGTACTCTTTAAAATACAAGTAATGTGACCTCACACACTAGATGTCCCAGACGACAATCCAGATCTGCATAGGTTCGATGTCACCATCATCATCCAATTCCCTTATTCTCAAACATTCATCCCACACTCCCAAGCTTTGACCTTCATATAAAATAAGATGCATGAACAATAAGTAATGTCTAAACTAAAAACCTTCATTCTTATTTTTGATGGAAATAAGGTCATTATGAAGTTCCTCGGCTAGATACTCAACATAGTCTAAAAGGTTGGGCATGCTAGCTCTATATATCAATCATTAAAACCATTGGTGCAATCTCCATGAAAATGGAGGCATCTATTCCAAGAGACTAGTAGAAAGAATACTAAGTGTACTTGTAGTATTCTTCAAACAAATTTATTGAATATGGAGGGTTTTCCTCCCTTGAATATACTCTAAGTCTATTTCCCTCAACTCGGGGCCTATGCAATGGTATTCTCCACCTCTTATAACTAGTACTCAAGTTATGAAACTCATTCAAGAGATATCTAATTCTTAACTTCATATGAAGAGAAGTGTTGAGCTAAAACATTGTAGAAATGTAATTCTTTGTGACATGGAGGAACCGACTTCCATCAGGCAACTCGATCATGCGAGTTCAAAGGTTGTAACTATTAGCAAGAATTTTTACCAGTTCGACATTAACAAACACATTAGGTACTATTAGTTTCCCTAAATTAAACCACCATGAATTGGACACTGGTTTATGTTTATGCATTTTCTTGAAGTGGTAGATGAATAGGTCATATCCCCTGGTCGAGGTCTAGGTATCTCCTGTTAGTGTGAATAAATTTCTTGTACCTAGCCAATTCACTCACTAGGAAATTAGGAGACATATTCACATGTTAAGTTTACTTAAGATATAAGATTCTGTCTAGAAGTCTTATTTGGATTTTCTAGAACTTATCTTATCTAGCTAATATTCCTTGATTCCTAGGTAGTTAATTTGTTAGTTGTCTCATGTCATAGGATTAAGAAAATTTTCATGATCTTGTCTAATCCTACATCTCAACCTTTCCTTTATAAGCAAGATATATCATGCACATTTACATTGAAGCATATTCAACCATTATTCAATCTTCCATTATGAAGAAAGATTTCTTGCCATTCTCTCTCTTGTGGAAGTGGTTTTGGTCTAGCAATAGTTCTTGTGGTATTAGGGATTCACCATTTACTCCCACATGGTATCAAAGCTCAGTGCTTAACTTCCTGCTTCTCCCAATCCTACTTCTTTAGCCATCAATGCTTCTATTCAACAAGATGATCATAGTTTTTCAGATCTTGCTTTGTGGGATGAGTATTTGACAGGTATTTCTACCTTGTTCATGGAGTCTCATACTAAAAATTTGGAGGACACACTTGAGGGTATTTCTCTCCTATTTGATGACATTTTTAGCACAACTATTACACCATCTACTCTATATTTGGAGATTTAAACTTATGAGTCTCATTCTTCACTTGAATTGTCATATTTCTTGGTTGAGTTTTACCATGATCATGTTGTGAATTATTAAAGCTTGTAGTCTCCTAAGCATTTTTCAGAGGCATACATGCTAAGCTTTCATCCTTCCTTTCAGTTTCATATGGAGTGGCTTCTTCATCAACTTATGGATTTGTTTCTTTCTAAGGGGAGATGTGTTGTTTGCAGAAATTGGATCATCTTTTTTTTTTCATGCATTCTTCATCAACATTGGAGCTTAGACTTCATCATGGGGGGGATATCTTATCTCTCTATTACCTTGTTATGGGGGATTCATTGATTGTATATACATGATGGATGTAATTCTTGGGGAGTATCATTGAGTCCTCCATACATCATATTTGTTTTGTTTTGTCTTCTCTCTTTTGGAGAGGAGTTTTGTCCCATTGGGTTTTCTCCTTTTCTTCACTTTTGAGAGATTAATTGCATTTCCATTTGCAATGTAAATGGGTACCTAACATGGCCTAGTAATTGAGACCCATCCTGGTAGTCTTTGTATAATGTTCATAATAATCTACTCCCTAAGTTGCACTTAAGGGGAGGTGTTAGTGTGAATAAATATCGTGTACCTAGCTAATTCACTCACTAGGTAATTAGGGGACATATTCACATGTTAATTTTACTTAGGATATAAGATTCTTTCTAGAAGTATTAGTTGTCTTTTCTAAAACTTATCTTATCTAGCTAGTATTGCTTGATTCCTAAATAGTTAATTTATTAGTTGTCTCATGTCATAGGATTAAGACAATTGTCATGATCTTCTCTAATCCTACATCTCAACCTTGCCTTTATAAGTGAGGTATCTCATGTACATTTGCATTGAAGCATATTCAACCATTATTCAATCTTGCATTCTAAAGAAATCTTTCTTGCCATTCTCTCTCTTGTGGAAGTGTTTTTGGTCTAGAAATTGTTCTTGGGGGTGTTAGGTAGTCACCATTTACTCCCACATGGTATTAGAGCTCAGTGTTCAACTTCCTCCTTCTCCCCCTCCTACTTCTTCAACCATCAGTGCTTCTATTTAGCAAGATGATCATATTTTTTCAGATCTTGCTTTGTGGGATGGGTATTTGATAAGTATTTCTAACTTGTTCATGGAATATCATACGACAAATTTGGAGGACACACCTGAGGGGATTTATCTCCTATTTGATGAAAATTCTAGCACAACTATTACACCATCTACTCTATCTTTGGAGATTGACATTTATAAGTTTCCTCCTTTCCTTGATTTGTCATATTTCTTGGTTGAGTTTGACCATGATCATGTTGTGACTTATTGAGGCTTGTAGAATCCTAAGTAGTTTTTAGAGGCATACATGTTGAGCTTTCATCCTTCCTCCTTTCAGTTGCATATGGAGTGGCTTCTTCAGCAACTTATGGATTGGTTTATTCCTAAGGGTAGATGTGTTGCTTGCAGACATTGGATCATCTTTTGTTTTCATGCATTCTTCATCAACATTGGAGCTTAGACTTCATCATGGGGGGCATATCTTATCTCTTTATTACCCACATATGGGGGATTCATTGATTTTATATAGATGATGGATGTAGTTCTTTGGGGGTATCATTGAGTCCTCCATACATCATATTTGTTTTGTTTTGTTTTCTCTCTTTTGGAGAGGATTTTTATCCCATTGGGTTTTCTCCTTTTTTTCGCTTGTGAGAGATTGATTGCATTTCCATTTGCAATTTAAATGGGTACCTAACATGGCCTAGTAGCTAAGACCCATCCTCACAGTCTTTGCATAATGTGCATAATAATCTACTCACTAAGTTGCACTTAAGGGGGGGTGTTATTGTGAATAAATGTCTTGTACCTAGCTAATTCACTCACTCGGTAATTAGGGGTTATATTCACATGTTAATTTTATTTAGGATATAAGATTATTTCTAGAAGTATTACTTGGCTTTTCTAGAACTTATCTTATCTAGCTAGTATTCCTTGATTCCTAGGTAGTTAATTTGTTAGTTGTCTCATGTCATAGGATTAAGACACTTGTCATGATCTTGTCTAATCCTACATCTCAACCTTGCCTTTATAAGAAAGGTATCTCATGTACATTTTCATTGAAGCATATTGAAGCATATTCAACCATTATTCAATCTTGCATTGTGAAGCAAGCTTTCTTTCCATTCTCTCTCTTGTGGAAGTGGTTTTGGTCTAGCAACTATTCCTAGGGGTGTTAGGAAGTCACCATTTACTCCCACATGGTATCAAAGTTCAGTGCTCAACTTCCTCATTCCCCCCCTCCTGCTTCTTCAGCCATCAGTGGTTCTATTCAACAAGATGATCATAATTTTTCAGATCTTTCTTTGTGGGATGAGTATTTGTTAGGTATGTCTAACTTCTTCATGGAGTCTCATACTGCAGATTTAGAGGACACACTTGAGGGGATTTCTCTCCTATTTGATAATAGTTTTAGCACAACTATTACACCATCTTCTCTATCTTTGGAGATTGACATTTATGAGTCTCCTCCTTCACTTTATTTTTCATATTTCTTGGTTGAGTTTGACCATGATCATGTTGTGACTTATTGAATCTTGTAGACTCCTAAGCAGTTTTTAGAGGCATACATGTTGAGCTTTCATCCTTCCTCCTTTCAGTTGCATATGGATTGGCTTCTTCATCAACTCATGGATTTGTTTCTTCCTAAGGAGAGATGTGTTGTTTTCATACATTTGATCATCTTTTGTTTTCATGAATTCTTCATCAACATTGGAGCTTAGACTTCATCATGGGGAGGATATCTTATATCTCTATTACCCTATTATGAAGGAGTCATTGATTGTATATACATGATGGATGTAGTTCTTGGGGGTATCATTGAGTCCTTCATACATCATATTTGTTTTTTTTGTTTTGTCTCTTTTGGAGAGAATTTTTATCCCATTGTGTTTTCTCCATTACATTTACATTTGAAATGTAAATGGGTACTTAACATGGGTCAGTAGCCGAGACCCATCTTCATAGTCTTTGCATAATGTGCACAATAATCTACTCCCTAAGTTTCACTTAAGAGGGGGTGTTAGTGTGAATAAATTTCCTGTACCTAGCTAATTCACTCAATAGGTAATCAGGGGACATATTCACATGTTAGTTTTACTTAGGATATAAGATTCTTTCTAGAAGTATTAGTTGTCTTTTTTAGAACTTATATTATCTAGCTAGTAATGCTTGATTCCTAGGTAGTTAATTTGTTAGTTTTCTCATGTCATAGGATTAAGACACTTGTCATGATCTTGTCTAATCCTACATCTCAACCTTGCCTTTATAAGCAAGGTATCTCATGTACATTTGCATTAAAGCATATTGAAGCATTTTCAACCATTATTCAATCTTGCATTTTGAAGCAAACCTTCTTGCCATTCTCTCTCTTGTGGAAGTGGTTTTGGTCTAGAAACTATTCTTGGAGGTGTTGGGGAGTCATCATTTACTCCCACATCTCCCATAAACTTGTTTTTATCCTCTAATTTTTTGACTTGGGGGTTCAATTGAGCATGTCTTCTAGATCTTGGGCTAGAGACAAGACACTGGTCAATCAATTCTTCATTTAAATGCCTTTTCTCTAACTTCTATCTTTTGTTTTTATGGTTCTTAGAGGTGGATGCCATTATATAAATTCATAGTAAAAACCCTACCTCTGAGCTTTAATTGCCTGAACCAACTTGCATATACTTTAAAACTTCAGCCTCAGGCTTTCGAGTACTTACTTGGAGAATGCTTTGCCTGGTCAGAGTTGTATCATCACCTATTATATCTCACCTCTTCATTTTCTGGTGCTTGATGATTTCCAAATGTGCTCAAAACTTGATTTTCATTATTCTTGGCTTTGGTACATTTATGGAAATTTTATGTCATTTGAGTGAGAAATTAATTATTTTGAATGTTAGTCGTTGATCTTTGATCAATGCTGAAAAAATTCCCTTTGTCATGCCGCTATCCTATCAACATATTTGCTTCATCAGGATGACCAATTTTTAGTTTCATTGATATCTTTTCTTTTCCTTGATAGCCTCTTTATTGGTGTATCTTTTTGTATTTTGAAGGGACCCGATGCAGCCTCATACCAATATCCCCATGTCTTGTCGAGATCTTGGTTGTAAATAATTCCTTTGATGCCCCCTTACCGCTTTGATGTGATTATATTTTTTTTCCACCTAATGTTATAGTTCCATTGAGGGGACCAGTGTTCTTATTCTATCAATATGTATCTTTCTCTTAGATGGAGTTCATAGCTTCATTGCTTACTTCTTATTTTAGGGTTATTGGATGGAACAGTGTTTGGTTCTTATTGATATGGATCTTTCTCCCCAATATATTCTCTTCCTTTTCTAATTGTCAATGAGACTAATAATCATCTTACTCCGATCTTCCATGCTTTCTTTGATTTCCTCTCATCATTTTTTCATTCTTTTATGTCAAAAAGTGATTTCCTTATTGAAGAGACAAATCATTTTGTTCCACCGATGTGAAGCTTTTCCTTTGATGGGTTTTGTCACTTGTTTGATATCAAAGGGACTTGTAACTTACATATCTTGATATTCTTTGTTTAATTCAATACTTCCTATGTACTCAATCTTTTTTTTTTCACTTCAATATATTGATTAATTATCTTCAAGAGATTTGTTTTTTGTTTCTTGATTAATAAGGGATATCTTTTCTGAAGCTCATTCCAAACTAATCAAAATCTTTTATACCCCTTAGTAGCTTGTTTTTTGTATCAAAGAGACCCAAAATATGGTCATCCAATATGCCAAGGTATCCTCGATGACGCTTTAGTATGATCATTGAAGAGACAAAAAGGTGACTCTCCTCGACAAAATAATCTTACTTTGATAATATTCATACAATGCTACTTCATCGTTCTTTCAAGAGGACATTAAAGTGGGTCATGTAGATATGGTATTGTCATGGCGACATGACTCACCTCTTATGTGGGAGAATGGTGAATATGAATTTGTTAGGATGATGGATATATGGAAAATTTTAAAGGGTAAGGCTATAATATGGTAGGTTAGGTGATGAAGTGTTTTTGTGGAAGATGGATTTTGAAAAAAAATTGGTGGATTTTTCTAGTCCTAACGACTTTGATTGGGGATGAATGACTATGAGGTAATTGCAAGAATATAGAATCATTCTCTAGGATGCAGAGCATGGGGTGATGGTTGAAAAATAAAGGAAAAGGAAAATAAAAGGGGATCCTACAATTAATATGCATGGAATGATATATTTCAAGAAAAGAAAGTCTTCAAGAATTGTCCATGCAATTGAAATTCTTGACTTTCTCTTGTCATGATAACAAATGGTCCTAGCCACAAGGCTTCGAATTTCCCATGTTTTCCCTTTTCCTAACTTCTTGCATTCCACATAAGGACCATATCATCTATCTCAAACTTCCTATGCTTTGTCCTTTTATCAAATAAGTATTTCATCTATGATTGCATTTTTTGATTATATTCTTGCCCTAAATTTTTGATCTCATCCAACTCTGCTAATTGCTCCATTCTATCTTCCATAGGTTTAGGAATGTCCATATCTTCTTGTAACATGAATTTATAGATTGGTAGGATATTTTGCATGGGCATCCTAGCTTGGATTCCATACACTAGTTCAAAGGGGGACTTCCTATTAGTTTTCTTTGTTGTTATTTTTTCTACCCAAACTACAAATCTTAGCTTAGAATCCCATGCCTTTTTATTATTGTCCAACATTATTTTAATTATCTTTATGATACTCTCATTGCTAGATTTTGCTTGTCCATTTGCTTGGGAGTGATATGGTGAGGCATATGAATCATCACAACATATGATTCACAAAACCCTTTAAATTCATCCGATCTAAACACACATTCCATTATCTATTATCAGCCTCATAGGGACTCCAAATCTAGTGATAATATTTTCTAATAAGAAATTTATCACAAAATTGTTGGTAGCTTGCTTTGTTGGTACAAGTAAATTAATTAGTGGAGCACTAAGATCCATCTATTCCCACCAGTGGATTTGTCTGCAATCTCACCTATAAAATCAATTCCCCATTAATGGAGTGGGGCCTCAACCAATATAGGTCTTAATGGTAATTCCTCCTGAAACTTCATCTTGCTAGATAATTTTTGGCATGCTTCACACATTCTTACATAATTATAAACATCATTGAAAACCCTGGACCAATAATAACATGGTCTTAACACCTTGTGTGTAGTAATCTTTACTGAATAGTGCCCTCCACATACTCCCTCATGCATCTCTTTTAGAATATGGGTATGTGCATGATCATGATGGGCCAAAAAGTGGTGGTATGATGGGTATGTGTAGGGTATATGGCTGAATTTATTTTTTTTACCAAAAAATTGATGAAGTGAAAACTATTTTTAAAGGAGATTCTCAGCTTTCCACCAATATAAATTATTCTTTACTTTAAATTTAATAAATAATTATTATTCATTTTCTATTTGAATTACGACTAAAGTATTGATTGATAAGTTGATTGAAAAAAATCTATAGCTTTCAAATAGTATCACATTTTTTGAATCAAAATAATGTGTCACATTCTCTGCTTCACATACTATAGGATTAAAAAAAATGAATTTCATGAAGTTTTGACCAAGTTAAGGTGGTCAGACATATGAGTTTTTATATTTTTTTTAAAGTTGTAATAAAAAATTGAGAATTAATTATTTACATGGAAAAAAATTACAAAAAAATATGCATCACATCAGGACATGAGTCCTCTACTTATATCTAAAATATTATAAAAAAATATTATCATTTTATTGTGGTTAGGGTGGTCAGACAAACATCTACTTATTTTTTCCCTGAAAGTTAAGTTCTACTGCATTGAAATTTCAAATTTTCACCAAATATTTTTTATTTTTTTTAAAATAAACCTAATAGTTTAGAAACTAAATTCAATTTTCTATAGATTCTATTCTTGCATATTTTTGAAATAATATAGATAGCTTATTCAAATTTTTACGTCAAGTTGCCTAGCTCTGATTTTTCTGAATTTTTCACCACTTAAGAGCCTACTTTTTCCATGATGATCAAACACATACCCATATGTTTTTCTTGTGTTTCATCCAAGCACAACAATAATACACCATCCCTTTTCTTCTAGTATAAATATCCATTCATGAAGACATATTTTGTTGCAAGAAGTTCTAAGGTCCTTCTTTGATTGTCATTTAGGCCTTTGGGACATTCCATATGCTTGAGATAGTATGCTATGTTGGTGTACCACTATGTATGCTTGATACTTGACACCCAATTTTCTCCTCTTTCCACATTTTAAATGTGTGCTACTTACAAATTAGATTTAGTCATTAATTTTTGTAGCCCCTATCCCCTTACTAGTTTAGTAATTTGAATGTTAATGTTAAACTCCTAAATTCAATTTATACATCAACATCTCCTTCCAATCACCTGTGTCTATGAAAAAACATGCTTTACTGCAACATTTGGTACATATGCAATAAATTCTACCCCTACCAAGTAAGGTTTAAATTCCTTGACAACTTTCACCAGAGCATCTACTTGCTTCTCAATGATGTCATATTTCAATTCTACCCCCTGAAGTGATTTGCTAAAGAATGAAATAGGTTTTTCATATCATTTTCCATTCTTTTGTAACATTACAATGGCCACAATATGATATGATGCAAATGAGAATATCTCAAATGGCTTGTCAAAGTATGGTGACTTTAGTATAGGTGCTTCCTTGATAGCTCTTTTGATTGACACAAAAGCATCAATGGATTCTTCTGTCTAGTCAATGTTTTCACCCTTCTTTGGCATTCTTGAAATTGGCTTTACAATCTCTATAAAGTTTGAAATAAATCTCCTAACAAAGTTAATCTGCCCAATGAAAGATTGGATTTCTTTTACATTCTTTGGAATGGGGATCTTGTCAATAGCTTCCACCCATTCTGGATCAATTTGTACTCCATCCTTTGAGACAATATTCCCTAATAGTTTACCTTTTGTGACAACAAAATGACACTTCAAGTTTAGAGAGATTATATATTCTAGTGCTTTGATGAAAATTTTCTCTAAATGTGCATAATGATCTTCTGAATTCTTAGAGTATCTTTTTAGATCATCTTGATATACCACCATTATAGAATTAATCAGGTTGGAAAAGGCTACATCCATAGCCCTCTGAAATGTTGCTCCAACATTGGTGAGACCAAAGGCAATTCTTACATAAACATACATCCCCCAAGGCATGGCAAAAGCAATTTAATATTGCTCTGAATCCTTGACCTTCACCTGCTTATATCCTAAGAATCCGTCCATCATAGATAGTATCTCACAACCTTTGGATCTCTATAGCATAGACTTCATATTTGGAAGGGAGTAGTTATCTTTCAGTGATGCCATATTCAAATTCCTAAAATCTACAAACAACCTTATATCCCCATTTTTCTTTCTTATAGGCACCAAATTTGATACCCAAGACGAGTGTCTAATTGATTTGATAATGCCTCCATCTCTCAGCTTCATAAGTTCATCCTACATTTTGGGTGCTAATGTAGGGTTTATGGGTCACTGCTTTTGTCTAAATGGTATAGCATTAGGTTTTAACATAATTTCATTCTAAAAGAGGTCTTCTCTATATGCCTTGAGGTCATCATATGACCAAACGAAAACATGTTTTCATTTTCTAAGTAGAGCTATAAGCATTTCCATAACCCTAGGGTTGACCTTCTTGCCAATATATACCCTTTTGGGAGCCATTTTAGATCCAATATTAATCTCCTCAATGTCATCATGCTTGACAGGTGTGGATTTCAAATTGAATCTATCATGTCCATCAGACACCCTATCCAATGCTACAAGGCCCTTTGGAATCTTATTTTCCCTAAGTTGTACTACTTCTTGTCTGAAAATAGTTTATTTGCCATCTACTCCACAAAAAAGGAATTGAAGTCAATTTCCTAAGGCTGATACTGATCTATACAATTAAGGAACTTGATTAAGTCTTCATCATCATTGAAAGCCTACCAATTATAGATGTTATATGGGATTGTAGGCCTTGTTTTAAATTCTACTTCTGTTAGCCCTACAAGTGTAATGTCATATCTCTTCAAAGCCATATTTTCCAAGAAATCTGCCATTATGTTCTTGGATCTTTCTATCTAGTCTATTGAGAATGCATCAAATAGTTCAATGGTGTCCCAAACTGCATTTCTATATTGTTTTAGCCTTTTGTTCTTTGATGAGTATTTAGCTCTGACCTGAGAGATAATCAACTCAGAGTCTACATAGACTATCAACACCTTAATTCCATGTCTTTTAGCAATGTTCAAGCCTAACAATCATGCTTCATATTCATCTATGTTATTGGTGCACTCAAATGTTAAAAGAAATGAATACTTGAATGTTCTGATAGAGGGTGATATCAATACTTTTCCTACTCCATTTCAACCTTTGCTACATGCCCCATCAAAATACATCTTTCGTACACCATTATTATCAATTTGACCTTCCCTATTGATCAGTTCTATGTTTCACAATTCGGGTGTGATTTTTCAATTCTAATTTTTTTGAGATCCATGTCATAGAAACAATTATTTGGTTGGGATCAAAATGCTCTATAACATGTTCCAATCTAGGTTCCCTGTATAACTTGACCTCTCTCCCATTTACTGGTATGGTTGCATATGATAGGTCTAGTTGGACATTTCTACCTACTGCAGCAGTCCATTGCCAAGATAACAACATGCCATAATAAGGAGTATTCACCACAATGATATCAGTTTTGTATGTTTCCTCAGGGTATGCTTACAACTTCAACACTACATCCCAAATAACTCCAACTACTAGGATAGACCTATTGTCCATTGCATAAATTTTTTCATAAGTAGTGTCCACTTAGAGGCCTAGTTCTTTCATGATAGCCATAGGCATGATGTTGATCACCACTCCAAAATCGATCATAAATTTTTTTAATAGCTTGTTGTTAATCAATAGTGTGGTGTAGAATGGATCTATTTGAGAGGGGTTCTTTGTCAAAGTATCACCAAGGTACACTTCTGGCATTTTTGTGGCTTCTTGTTCAACAATGTTTATTTTATTGCTTTTATATTTATTTTAGTCCTGCTGCTTATTGGACATGTTAGAGATTAATTTAATAGTAGTATCCCTATACTCATCAACTCTCATCATCTACAGTAATGGTATAGACATCTCGATTTGAGACAATTCTTGTGTTATTTCGAAAGAAGAAGTTATCGTTGATTTTTCAATTTTCTCTATCTTAGTGGCACTCTTCTCTTCAATTTGTATCTTAGCATTGCCTCCTATCTTCACCTATTATGTCTTTGATATTTACTTTGGTATAGATTTATGAGTATTTTCTCTCACCTTTCCTTTGATCATTTGAGGAATTTTCTTTATGCTTTTGATATTCTATGAACATACCTCTAGGTGTTCCATAATCTACATATATAGGTCTGTTCCTCAAGTTGTACCCACCACTTCTAGCCTTTGCCACAATAGCTAATGTAAGGGATATTTTGTCTTCCCCAGTCAATGTCCTTATCTTGACCTATGGTGTGGTGTTAGATGTTGAACCATATATTTTAAGGGTGTGAACTGCTATGTCTCTTTTGCTCAATTAGGATCTTTCACCTAATAGAAAGAGATAGATCTCACACCAAAATCTAGGTGGTTCACTCAAACTAATGGAAATATATAGGAAATATGAATGAAATGTTCCTAGATGAGATGATTCAAATGCAAAAAACTTAAGAAAGATATTGATTATTTAATGAAAACTAGAGAAATGCTAGTTGATTGAAAACACATTGTGTAATGCAAAAACACCTAGAAATGAATGCAAATTGCAACACAAATGGATGAAACTGAAAGTGGGTACCTAAGAGCTTGATGGAGACTAGAAATGACATCTAAAATGATGTTGATCCTAATTTTTAGTCCTAGTGGGACTCATTCACCATTATGGGTAAATTTTAATAGACCCCAGATCTAGGAAACTGTTCTGGAGCCCATTTAAGATAAATGGGTATCCAAAAATGTAGAAAACCAAAATCAGGCTTGGAAGTCGGACTCATTCACCACCCATTGCAAATGAGTCCAATTTTTAATTTTTGAAGATTCAAAGGTGGAAACTAAAGTCTCTGGTCTGGTATTTGGCTCCTGCCAAATGTTTGCCTCTGAAAGTTTGATTTCTGAACTTGAAAGTGAATTTTTGTTGATATTTTTCCTTAGAAAGTGAAGAGAAGACTTAAAAAACTTTCGAACTTGATTCTTAATGATTTCCAAGCTTCCAAGATGTCTAAATCTACAAACACACAAAAAGATAAGGAGAAATGTTGGATGTTAGGGCATGGGGGTCTGCCTTGGTCAAACCCCTTTTAGATAATTATACCAAATGAAGAAATAATATGAAGAATGAACATGAAATGAAGGGATTAATACCTTTCCATGATGATTGATCTTGAATGTTTGTACCAAAACATGAAGAATCTACCCTTGAATGTCTTTGAAAGCTATGTTGGTGACTTGTAATGATGAAACCCTAAATGATAAATGAATGATAAGAGATGTGTGAATGAGTTATGAAATTATGAATTAGGGCTTAGAAGGTTGTATTAATAGGAAATTCACCTTATTTACATGTAAATTAGATCCCCAAGGCCGACATGAAGAAAAAAAAAACTTAAATTCCAAAATTTCTCACTCAAAAGAAAAAAATGGCCCAAATGGGACTCATTCGCCACCTTGGGCCAATCAATCCAACTTGCTAGGGACTCATTCACCACAGATGGTGAATTAGTCCTAGAAGGGCCCATTTTCTAGCTCGATTGATTTAAGATAAGAAAATTAGGTTTACATGGTGACTTTGTTGGGTATTTCATCAAATATTTCCTTGAGATGCACAATATGTGGTAATAGGGGCCTATTAGTGATGATGTAAAGGTCAATTAGGGCTTGGGACATAAAATTCAATGTGAAAGTGTGATTAAGTACACTTTACAACACTAAAATGAGGTCCACACAGCCAAGAAAGGTACAAAATCCAATGTGAATGTGTAAGACACATTACAACACTAGATTAAAGTTAAATTTAGTTCACAAGCCTTATAGATTGATGTGAAGATGCATTTAAATGCATTTTATAATGTTGAATTATGGGAGAATGGGCTCATTAAGTCTTGAAAAGTGTGAAAGTCTTTTACAACACTTTACAACACCTTTACAAGACATTGTTAGATGCATTTGAAAAGGGTCCAAGACATAGTGTGGATGTGAAAAACACCTCACAACACCAAATCAAGGCCTCATTAAGTTCAATTTATCATTAGTTATTCCCAAAATCAAGCAAGTTTCCTTTTTTCTATGGTACATTTAGCCCCCACTTTAGTGAGAGGATGAACTTGCTTCAAACTCACACTAAAGTAAACATTCAAGAGATGTCTAATCGCACCAATGTGGATGAAAAATGATAACAAAGATCAAAGGAGGTTTTGCAAGCCCCCAGGATCCAATATCCTAAGTTAAACCATCAAGATGCATAAGCGTAAAAGGACATATACAAGGCAAAAGACATGTAGTGAAACAAGATATGTGATCATGCAATTGCAAGAACTAGAAGAGCAAAAATAAAAAGGTGGATCAAGCTTTGACCATTTATCCAAAAAGAAAATGCATACTCACTATACAGTGACAAAACTCTTGGCTATCTGTCGAGTGAGAAAGCCTAAAAGGTGAGTAACATACGCTCATTTGGTATGTACTCACAAACACATAGGTGGCTATGGGGAAAGACATGCCTTAAAATGGGCTTCTATCTCAACCATACCAAAGTTATACCTCCTAATAACTTTAATAAGGCAGCACAAAGGAAAATGATTTTCAAGTTCTATGAAGTAAGCAAAACTTTGTATGCTTGACACTAATAGGCATTGTAAATGCGAGGTAGTGAAAGGAATGTTCAAAGGGATTTTTCTTAGTTCATGCAAGGTCTCATCTTAGGGAACACCATGCTTAATGTCTCCAAGAGAGGGAAAATGCAAATGGTCTCATCTTGTTTCCAAGAGAGGACAAGTACAATATCTCATCCTGAGCAACATTGTACCTAATGTTTCCAAGAGAGGGAATTGCAAGAAAAATAAAATCGCACAATGAAATGTGAGTGGTGATGTATTCCCCCACTTTAAAGTAGTTGTGAACACCATTACTATGAGAAATTGCTTTAAAGTAGAACAAGAGGACATGAGAGCTTATTCTAAAATCCCTTTTCCAAGTCATATGTTTCATATAATCTACTTCATGAAAAACGTAGTGTGTCATGTACAAGCCAACTTAAGGAATCACGTCCATGTCCCAAGCTTTCTCTTATCTGTTCATGAAAGGTCAACAACTAGCCAAAAGAGGCAATGGCAAGTGGCATACGAGGACAAGGCCACTAAACCCCTTGCCCCCACTTAGTGTAGGACAAAGGTGAGCTGAAATGATTGATGAAATGAATGGTAAAGTGAAAATCGGTATCAATTAGAGGAATTAGGTGCCCCAAACTCCTTAAGATGTCATATTTTACTACTCAAAGCCTTACATTCATTGATGGAATGACCATGAACTCTATGATAGGCACAAAATAAAGTCTTGTAATAGCATTTATTTCGAGTTCATGGAGGAAGAGATATCAAGTGATCTTGGAGGAGTATTGACAAGATACCCTCTTGATCAATGGGAGAAGTAATTTCTATTGTTGGTGGAAAATAGATTTCTTTCTTAGGACAGGATGTCATACCTATTCAAGGTTCTTTAGAGTGCAAGATTGTGTTCTCACTCTTAAAGGAGGATGGAAAATCTATTGAATGCAAATATTTAGTGCCATGTGAGATGACATTAGTGTTAAGCGAAGAGTTCTTTGTGTGTTTTGGTTCAAGACAAAGATGAAGACTAGTAGTGTTGATCAACTCAGGATGTACTACTATTAAGGTTGTTTTAGAAGGATGGTTTGTGAGAGTATTGATGTTGAGTGAAGGCTTGGTTATTTCTATCAAAGGACAATAGCCAAGACCATGAGTGGTTTGTTGTGTGATAGGGTCTATAGGGTTGTGGATACCTTGTTCATTAGCACCACATCCTTTTCCACTATAGCCAAGTTGTTTCATAAGCTCATACCCTTTTCCATAAATATTTTTCATTGCTTTTGGATTGGTTGGTGGTTGGTGATAAACGTCGTAAAAGGTGGTTGTGTTGTTTGTTTCATTGTCTAAAGTGGTTGAGGTGGATTCTTTCAAAAGGTCATCTGAAGTTTGTGTTGAAATTATTGTTGTTTCTTTTCCCTTATTGGAATCTTTGTGTATGATCTTGGAGTCACCCATGAATTCATGTTTAGAATCCAAGGAACCCTAATCATCTTCTAATAGCTTGATAACTTGTTCAATATGTTGTCTTTTGTCTTTTTGTTGTGCGGGTTCCACTTGTGTGGTTGGTGTTAATGTGTTCAAGGTATTTTCTTTGTTTTTTCTGAATGTTTAAACAATTTTTTGGATGAGGGTCAACTTTAGGTGTGTAACCTTTTTTGTTGTAGATGTTCTTCATTTTGCGATGAAGAGTAGAAGGAACACCATTCATTGCATGAATCCATGGTCGACCTAAGAGAAAGTTATATGCAAGATCGTTAGGCATAACATGGATTGGTGTTTCCAGTGTGGCCACTCCAACTATAATAGGTAAATTGATCACACCAAGTGGTTGTTTGCTTACATTGTCAAATCTCCTAATGGACAAAGGATCGGGTTGAATGTTGGATTTATCAATGCCTAGTCTATTGAGAAGGTTCACTCCACACACATTAAGAGTGGATCCGAAAGCTTCATTTTAGTTTTGCACATTGAAAGGAGGGAGCTCACTTTGGTGGAAAACAATGTCAGCATTTATGGCTTGAATCATGGCTGCTAGATCTTTTTTTGCATGTTAGAAGGGATAGGAAATTGTTGTAAAGCATTGTGAATCATGTTGTGATAATGAGGGGAGACTTGAATGAAGTCCAATAATGATGATTGTAGTGTTCTTTAATCAACTCAATAACTAGGAACATGAATTCCTCTACTCAAGGATTGAATGTCACAACTGGCAGTCATGACCTACTAAAGAACCTCATTTAATTATCAACCCAGGGACGTAAACTTGAATTGGGATAGCACAAGATATGCACTAATCACCCTTCCAGACATACATGATTCCTAAAATGCCTTATACTAGAATTTAATTACTCGAAACAACTTTACTGTTTAACTTTGCTTGGAAATGAAAAACTAGAAAGATAACCTATTCTTCTCCTAGTGGCTGCAGGAATAGTTGACAGCTCTATTTTTCTACCAGCTACAGGAATAGTCACATTAAGTTCTATGAAGGGAAATGCAGCTATTCTAACTTGCAGAATAAAAGTATGGACAGTTCCCTAAGTGGGCCCCCATAGGTAGTGCCAAAAGCACACAACAAACAAGTATATGGCACAATCTCTTGGCTAAATTTCTAAAACTGAAAGTGTGCTACAATAGCGATTTTTTTCCAGCCCCTTCTCTGAAGGAAAATGGGCTATTTATTGAAAACTGATCCTAACTACTAACCAACCTTCCCTTATAAAATAGGAGGCATTTATTACATTTAACCAACTTAAGTAAAGAGGTGAATGACAATGTAAGAACTACTTAGTCAAATTGGTTTAGCAATCTTAAAGCGCCATCATTCTGGATTCATGCACCACCAAGATGCCTAGCCTAGATTTTTAGAACACTCTCCCTGCATGGCAGATGAGTTGAAACTGTCTCCTCATCTTTTGCTATTGAACCAGTCTTTATGGATTTGGTCTTCAATTCTTCAAGTGGAAATTGAATTCCCTTCCTTCAACCATGGTACTTGCAAAATATCTCGCCATCTTTTCCTGAGTAAGAAGGTTAGCTCAATATGTTGATCCTTTAAGACAATCCATTACTTTATTCATTCATTCATTAAGTATTAAACTAAGGCAAACATTGTTTCAGATATGGCTGCAAGAAGTTTTGGTAGTGGAGGCTGCAAGAAGGTTTATGATCACAAAGAGCCATAAAGTATTTATCAAACTAATAAAACATTAAAGGTAATAATCATGGGACTTCTTATCACAATAACTCATCATATTTAAGTCATAAAAAGGTCTATATCCTATTCCATAAACAGACTGAATGTTTGTTTTAGCATATAATAAAAACAGCAAAGTATTTCTTAAAGTATGATCAAAATGTGCCGAAGACTTGGCTCATCAATGATCACGAAAGGTTCATTTTGGTTTTGCACATCCAAATGAGGTAGATCACTTTCGTGGAAAAAAATGTCAGCATTTATGGCTTGAATCATGGTTACTAGATCATTTGTTTGCATGTTAGAAGGGACATAAAATTTTTGTAAAGCATTGTGAATCATGTTGTGATAATGAGGGGAGACTTGAATAAGGTCCCATAATGATATCTTAGCAAGAGTATTCTTTAGTTGATTGAAAAGATTGTATTCCTTTCCAATAGGAGGTCCTGGTAAGATAGGCTTAGGGATGATAGGGTTAGGCAAGGGTAGGGGTGTTGTGGTTGGTTGTAGTGGCTATGGATTATTGCGAATGTTATACGTATGAGCAATGATATTATGAATCAGTTGTTGCAAAACATTATTCTTAGGTGGGTAGAGGATTAATTCATGTTTGTTGTGAGTTTGAGGTTGGCGTGAAGGAGTGTAAAGAATGTGAGGTTGAATAATGTTAACATCCCTTAGCAAGTGAGAGTTAAACTTGTCTTGCATCATGATAACCTCCTTAGCGGGATAGTTTTAGGAGAACAACAAACCAAATGTTCTTGACACTCAAGGATTGGTTCTTCTAAAATAAATTTAGTTTTGTGCTCAACAAGGGTTTCTTTAGGGGAAGGGGGACAACTAAGATTCTCATGATCTTCACAAAAGAGGTTTTCTAACTTCAAAGTGTCGTCTTCAAAACAAGGAGAGATACTAGGAGAAGAAAAAATGTTAGTGTCATGGTTTCTTATAGTCATGGTATCTTGCTTATTAATGTCTTTTCCACAAAAATAGGTAAGAGGAGAGAAACAAATTGGATTCTCAAAACTCTCATTAATTGGTTCTTCTATCACAAAAATATATTCTTTACCAATATGAGAGATATTAGGAAAAGAACAAATATGAGTGTTAGGAATGTCCAAGGTTGTATTCTCTATCAAAAAAATTCTCTTAGAGGGATAAGATAGGGAATGTTTCATAATATGTCTAGTTATGTAAGATACTAGCATTGTTTGAATAAAAATAAAAAGCACTTGTAACCATTTCATGCAATGTTTCAACAATATACAAAATGTATGTATGTACAAAGATTCTAAACATTTTTATCCAATATATGAAAGGTTTGAAGAATGTACATAATGAATATGCAAGAATAAAAAGCACTTGTAACAAACTTATACAAATTTTTATGAATAGAAACATTATATATGCAAAAGTGAAAATTAATTTTATCCATGTGATGCAAATTTTCAAAAATGTGAGTGTTTTCCAATTGAATGAGACTTGCAGTTGAAAAGATTCCAAAAATGACTACCTTAAATTGATGTTTTTGACATAAATGCATAAAAAAATGTTCCAAAAACTTTCTAGACTTATAGTATATGATACTACGAGCCTTAGGAAGCATAGAAATGAGGTCTTTGATGTTGTAATAGACTTAAAAATCTGGACTCAGACTGATTCGCCCAGGATGGTGAATGAGTCCTAGTAAGGGTTTCTTCCAAAAATTTTAGAAATTTTCAATTTATTTTGATTCTTTGGATGTTGTATGATGTAGACGTAAGGTGTAGATGTAGAATTTCAAAATAATTTAAGGAAAATATATGCAAAAATGCAAGCTAAATGAGCTTTTCACTAATGCAAAAATTTGAAACCCTAGATGCAAATTAACCAATGCAACTCTAATGCAAAGTTAATGCAACATAGGACTAGGATGAAAATGGACTCCAAATCAGAAAATAAGATGTTCGAAAAAAAAGTTTTCCAAAATGAACCATATATTTTAGGAGATGTGCAATGCTGTAACTCTCTTTTGCTCAATTAAGGTATTTCACCTAATGGATAGAGATAGATCCCACACCCAAAATCTAGGTGGTTCACTCAAACGAATATAAGTATGATGAAATTATAACTAAATTACATGATGTAGATGCAACAAACTAGTGAAATCTATTGATTATAAAGTGAAAACTATTGAAATGCAACTTGTTGGAAAACACATTATGTAATGCAAAAATATCTAGAAATGAATGCAAATTGCAACAAAAATGGATGAAACTAAAAGTGGACACCTGATCTGCTTGATGGAGACTAGAAATGACATCTAAAATGTTGTTCATCCTAATTTTTAGGCCTAGTGTGACTCATTCACCATTCTTGGCGAATTAGTACCAAATCTGGGAAACTATTCCAGAGCCTGTTTCAGACAAATGGGTATCCAAAAATGTAGAAAACAAAAATCAGGGCTGGAAGTGGGACTCATTCGCAACCCATGGTGAATGAGTCCTTTTTTGAATTTCTAAAGATTCAAAGGTGGAAACTGAAGTCTCTAGTTTCCTCTTTCATTCCTAAAAGGTGTCCGCCTCTAAAAGTTTGATTTCTAAACCTGAAAGTGACTTTGTTGATATTTTTCCTTAGACAGTGAAGAGAAGACTTAAATAACTTTACAACTTGATTCTTAATGATTTCCAAGCTTCTAAGATGCCTAAATCTATAAACACACAAAAAGAGAAGGATAAATGTTGGATGTTAGGGCATGGGGGTTTTCCTTGGTCAAACCCCTTTTAGATAATTAAACCAAATGAAGAAAGAATATGAAGAATTAACATGAAATGAAGGTATTAATACCTTGTCATGATGATTGATCTTGAATGTTTGCAATAAAACATGAAAAATATGCCCTTGAATATATTTGAAAGATATCTTGGTGACTTGTAATGATGAAACCCTAAATGATGAATGAATGATAAGAGTTGTGTGAATGAGTTACGAGGTTATGAATTAGGGCTTAGAATGTTGTATTTATAGGAAATTCATCTTATTTACTTGTAAATTGGATCCCCAAGGCTAACATGAAGGAAAATAAAACTTAAATTCTAAAATTTCCCACTCAAAAGTAAAAAATGGCCCAAATGGGACTCAATCACCACCTTGGGTGAATTAGTACCACCTAGTAGGGACTCATTTGCCATAGATTACCAATTAGTCCTAGAGGGGCCCATTTGTCAACTGGGTTGTTGGAAGATAAGAAAATTAGGTTTATATGGTGACTTTGTCGGGTATTTCCTCAAATATTTCCTTGAGATGCACAATATGGGGTAATAGGGACCTATTAGTGATGATGTAAAGGTCAATTAGGGCTTGGGACACAAAATTCAATGTGAAAGTGTGATTAAATACACTTTACAACACTAAAATAAGGTCCACATAGCCTCAAAAGGCATAATATCCAATGTGAATGTGTAAGACACATTGCAACACTAGATTAAAGTTAAATTTAGTTCACAAGCCTTCTAGATTGATGTGAATATGCATTTAAATACATTTTATAATGTTGAATTAAGCGAGAATGGGTTTATTAAGTCTAGAGAAGCATGAAAGTTCTTCACAACACCTTTACAAGACATTGTTAGATGCATTTGAAAGGGTCCAAGACCTAGTGTGGATGTGAAAAACACCTCACAACACCAAATGAAGGCCTCATTAAGTTTAATTTATCATTAATTGTTCCCAAAATCAAGCAGTTGCCTTTTTCTATGGTACATATGCATAGGCAGTCTCTTCTTCATCATCCTCCTAATCAGAGAATATTTCTTGTTGTCCCATGTTAACATTGTATTTTTGGTTACTAACATCATATTCGAACCCTTCTTCAGAAGATGAGTATTCTTCATCAACTTGGTGAGGTCCTAACCCTAACATGTTTATGGTATGATCATTCCTCTCCTGATCATAAGACCATTCATCTTTCTATAGGGATTGGGATACTATGCAATATTTGGGTGCATGTGCCAGACTACATAATAAACACCATGGACTACTTTCTACCACATGTGCTCCATGTTTCTTAAAATGGTTTGGGGTATCCTTATTAAAATTATGTCTATGATTATTATCCATAGGTTTCCCATCTTTCCAGTTAGTATTATATGGAAAGTCATGTAGTTTATGCTTGTCATTTCTGTAGTGGTTGTCATGTCTGGCTTGCTAGTTGTTGGGGTTTTGGGAGATTTTAACGTTATCCCTTTTTCTAATCATCGCTACAGCTTTCCTATTATTTTCAATGTTGATAGCTTCCTTTTGTGCATCTACAATGGTGTTAGGAAATCTATTCCTAAGTTCATACCTAGTCTTGGGATCAAAAGCTCTTAAGTAGATGGATAAGGCCATACAATTTGTTGGTTTTGATCCAAGGGAAATTTTATTGCATACCTTTTGAAACCTTTGGTTAAATTCAATGACTGATTCATTGTGGTGTTTTTTAATTCCTGTTAATTCATGTATGGAAAAATCTAGGTCATAATGGCTTCCATATTGTTCCCTAAATTGATCCTTGAAGTATGTTGAGGAACTGATTGAAGTATCAAGAAAGTTCTTAAACCAATCCTTGGCATCTTCATCCAAAGACATCATGAATAACCTCATGCATATTTCATCATATTCTACATCATAGTCATCTATAAATGCATCAAAATTCCTTATATTCTCCTTTGCTATGATGGCATTGCTTCCAAAAAATTTTGGGATTGCATTTCTTAAGTCACTTCCAATTGGATATGGACATACTGAGTGTCTGTATAAGTCTAGTTGTCTATATCTTTTTATATTTTGAGGTCCTTGTAAATAGGGGCTTTGGTTAGGTTGGTTAGGCTAGTATTAATATCCTTGCTAATATTGATGGTGGGCTACATTTTGTTGGATATTTTGGTGGGGGTACATGTTGCCTTGGACATTTGGTTGAGGTACATGATGCTGGTGGGGTGGGATATAATTTTGGATAGGAGGTGGATGAGTATTGGTCATGGGTTGGGAAATGGTATTGACATTTTGTGGTTGTGAAGTTTGTTGTGGGACATTTTGTTGTACATAATTTGTGCTATTTGAATTCCCTACTATATTATAAGGTGTTCTCAGGACCTTTGGAACACTTGTATTCTATTATGACCCTTCTAAGCTACTTGTGCCGGTATGCCCACCCTGCTTGTGGGGTGGTATGTATTTCAAGTTACTTAGTGTATTTCAATATTCTACCTCTTGCAATACTTGTATTGTTCATTGTTCTTCTTCCTTGAGTCTAGCCAACTTGGCTTGTTCTTGAATTACTTGTATTTCTTGTAGTATCTACTTAGTAGTCCATGTGTCTTTGTATGGATTGTCATAAGTTTCTATAGACCCCATTTTTTCTATTGGTTCATATTGGGTTTCTTCACTATGTTGAAGAGCCTTTCTATGATCATATTCCTACTAGATTCATATACTTTCAGGTTCCAATTGTGCTTCAAATTCATTCATCTTTTGAGGACTAGTCCCAACCTAGTGAATAGAATGGTCCCTTTGTGGATATCCTCTATCACTATGGAATTTTGATCTGTGCACAGGATTGAAACTATTATGTGTGATGAGGTGCTATTCTATTGCATCTTGTTGATCACTATGGTTATTAACTTGTGTAACCTTTGGTTAACTTGATGTTGTTCTATGTCTATTGGTAGTAACATTTGAGGGAGGTGACCCCTTTTCTTTGTCCACTTACCATCACTTTTCTTTTGACTTCCTTTATGTAGAGACCTTCTACCATCCATTTTGAGTCATATTGTGATCCTTTGGTTCCTAAGATCCAATATTTATATTCTAATGTTTAGTTTATCAGTCATACACTGATCTCAAAGATTTGGTAGAGTCACCACCTATACCTTTTCAAAAGTAGAAAAATGATATGGGTTTTGATATTAAGGTCTACATGAAATTATTATTGGTTTATCCCAGCAAAGTCTCCTTACTTAAGTATTATGGAGGTGTAATTACACAAATGTGAATTTATGGTTTGAAAATCTAATCTAAAAATGTTAATGAATCTATAAGGCAAGATGACTTGCTACTGGATTTTCTCAAGTTTCTCCCCAATAGAGTCTCCAATCTATTATGTCTCAAAAATGCAAGTTGCAAACCTTAAAAGAATTCCAAGCTCTTTGGTAACATTTTTAGATAGCGAATGGGGCTAATTGATATGGTTGAGAACCCCCTGCACTTTAGGCTCTGCTAGACCTAGGAAGATGTACCTAAATGATGGAGTAGATTTAAAATTTATGTGTGTAATCTCTAACTTGGGCAATCTATACACAATGGCATGTAGAAGTGAAATAGATGTGAGGCTAACAACTAATCCTATTATAAATGTTTTGAGAGTTGAATGTAAGAACAAGGTTTATATAATGTATTGCTTGAAATAAATGTGACTAGTGCCTAATCCTATTGGGTAAATGGAGTCGAGAGGTGTAAGATATGTGGATTATCTTTCTTAGATTAACTCTAACTATTTGACACTTTTGGATTTTGATACCTTGTATAAACATGCAAGTTTTTCAAATGTTTGGGCTCTTTTTACAAATCCTAGTGATATCTTCCTAGGTTACTATGAAGTTTGAAAGGATTTTAATTCTTATGTGAAGGAAACCAGTTAAGACAATCAGTTTAAAAGGACTTTAATCTTGGTAGGAACCTATTCAAGATGATCTCTCAAAAAGAATTTAATTCTCTTCTCATAGAAACCAATCAAGGAAATCACACAAGTGCAGCAAATGTGTCTTGAAAAGTTAAATATATATCGGTATACTTAATTTTAATAAGTTAGATGGACCACTCCAAAGATAGCCAAATACCATATAAGAATCAATATTAACAAAACAGTTGAACACCAGAAATTGGATCACCAAATTCAAACTTTCTCTTCCATTATGTTACTTCAAAAGATGAATCGATACATATCATAAGTCTTTTATATGTTTATAGAAAATGATGTTGCTACTGATAGTATATCTTATTGTTATCTGATGATCTAAATTAGGCCTTGGTTTCCCTTATATATGGGAAGCACACAAGCTACACACCATTTACAAAAAGATGTATCTCTTCATTTGTATCTTGTTCACATAACTAGGAACTTTTAACAAAGAAATCAATGAAGGATGTAATGAAGTTTGTGGCACTCGTAGTACACTGCAATCGTTATTCTTCATGTGAGGTATCCATGATCACCTAAGATCTGCTCAAGACCCTCTCTTCATGATAATTTACCTGATACCAAGTGAGTTTGACCTTTATATCATTTGATCAATAAACATATTAATTTTGGAGAGATGCTCAATATAATTTTTGTTGACACAAGTATCTACATTGCTGATTATGTCCTTCATGGAAAACTCTAAGGCAAAGATTTGTCCCAACTACACATGGGTGTTTTCTATTACCATTCCTTCATGATTCACCTTTTCGAGGGCCACTAGTAAATAATGGGTGATTTCATCTTTCCAAACATTTTTTCTTTTAACTTTCCTTCATCAAAGAAATTAGCAATACCCATGTCCAAAGGTTGATCAAAATCACTGAGTTCTTGAGTTAACATAGTGCGGTATTTTTCATGCATTTCCATTAACTCATCATAAAATTTAAACACTTGTGGATCAATATTTTGTTTAGTTATCAATTCATCTTTATTTTCCATCATTCTAAGGCATAGTCATTTGTGTTCCTAATAGGCAACGTGTGTTATGTAATGGATTTCCCAAACTTTGTTAGCCTTCCCAATCATTTTCTCAAATCTTCTACTTATCAGCTCTGAAACTATTTTATACTTGATGACCTTCATTTTGGTTTCCAACTTATCACCCTTCTCTTAGAATTTTTTAGCTCTAAGATTCTAATAATTAGTCTTGGCCACGACTTCTATCACTCGCTTATCCCCTTCTAACCATGGAGAGTATATATTTGAGGAATATTTCAATTTGTCTTTATAGCTAGCAACCTCCTACCTCATCTTTTCATTATCAATAATAAACATCTAATTATTCTTCACTAATATTTCAATTTGGGATTTGGTAAATTTTGCAACATTGATATTTAAGTATGTGGTTTGCATAGGATCAGTATCCTCAACTCTTTGCACAAGTGACCAAATGCCTTGTTAGGATCAGTATGGTTTTTGTTAGGGGGATACAAGGCCCACATCAATGAAACTGATTTTTCTAGGTCATACCCTAATCCAATGTAGGGTATGTGCAGGATCATCATGGAAAAAACATGCCCTTAAGTGGCGAAAATTTTAGAAAAATTAGATTTAGGCAACTTGACATAAAAATTTGAATAAGTTATCTATATTATTTAAAAAATATGTAACAATAGAATCTGTAGCAAATTGAATGTAGCTTTTAAACTACTAGTTTTTTTTTTTTTTAAAAGCATCTATTTGGTGAAAATTTGAAATTTCAATGCAATAGTACTTAAATTTTAGGGAAAAAATAAGAAGTAGGTGTTTGTCTAACCACCCTAAACACAATAAAATGATAATATTTTTTTACAAAATTTTAGATATAAGTAGACGAATCATGTCCTGATGTGATGCATATTTTTTTGTAATTTTTTTTCCAAGTAAATAATTAATTATGAATTTTTTATTACAATCTTTTAAAAATATAAAAACTCGTATGTCTAACCACCTTAACTTGGTCAAAACTTCATGAAATTCAATTTGTTTTTAATCCTATAGTATTTGAAGCATAAAATATGATGCATGTTTCAGATTCAAAAAATGTGATACCATTTGAAATCTATAGATGTTTTTCAATCAACCTATGAATTAGGACTTTGTCGTAATTCAAATAGAAAATGAATAATAATTATTTATTAAATTTAAAGTATACCATAATTTATATTGGTGGAAAGCTAATAATCTCCTCTAAAAACCCTTTACATTTCATCAATTTTGGGTGAAAAAAAAGTTGTTAGCCACATACCCTACACATACCCATCATATCACCACTTTTTGGCCCATCATGATCTTGCACATACCCTGTACACTTTCTCCACTCAGTCTATGCTCAACTATATATTTTTATCTTGGTTCCTTCTAAAGCTATCAAAATCAATGGCTAAACTCATATCCCAACCATGAAGTAACATGACCCCTGCTTCCTCTAATAGTGCTCTTCATCTCTTTGGGCTAATAACTTCCAGTTCTCTATCTACTTCTTCTTGAAGTATCTTCATGGCCTTTGCCTCTTTCTCAGGTGTAACATCTTTGAGTTCTTCTTTGATAGTCTTGCCTTTATATTCATATATGAATGTTTTAAATTCAAATGTTTTGGTAAATTCATTATCAGAGACAAATTTATTACTGGCATTATATCTTACAATAGTTGAAGGATCATTCGGGGACTCTAATGCAATCACACTTCTTTTTGCGAGAGGATCATAACTCCCAATCATCTAGGTTCAATTATCTACACTTCCTCCCCTTCACTCTGACCTCCTTTTTCTTTCGTGGACATATTAGTAGAGAAACTAATGCAGGGTGTAGGCTAGGGGGAGAGTTGACATAGCAGAGCTTCATTTTCAGCCTAGGTTCCTCAATTACCTTCATTTCTCATTTGTGTGAATATCCAAGGGGGAACACCCTTGGTCACTTCTAGTTCATGTGTAATGAGGGAATCTAATATTTTCATTGGATCCTCAATGTCTAGTAGTGCACCTCTATAGGAGGGATTGTTACTTGCCCTCCAAGATTCCACTACCACCACTCTATTGTATAGGCTCGTTCTTCTAGTAGTATGGTGTCCATCAGTACTCCTTATTAGATCATCTCCCTCAAAGATCACATGCAAATATCGTCCAAATTTTTTACTTGTTTTAACATTATTAATAACGTGTCTAGGATCAAAATTTTCCCTTGTGTTTCCTCTGGGCAAGTTGTAATGCTCTAACTTTTTGTCAATCAGTTTGTATCCCTTCCTAGAAACTATGGTAAAATCTACAAAGCATAGTGTTCTAGACATTAACTATTATTTATTGTGACTCTTGAGGTCAATAAAATTAGAGTAGGCTAATCACCTAACAATCTCCAAGTATGTAATTCTATCTAGACATGTTGTTGGCAATAAAAATGGTGCTCCTGCAAATTCATAAATGCTTATTTTTGTGCAATCAACATAAGCATACCAATCACCCTAGTTGTGATTGACCCTACCTCTTGTATCATTATCCTTGGGTCTCAAAATTTTTTTTACTTTAGGTGATTAATTGTAATTAAATGGGTGACCCAACATTTTATACAATGGTTTGACAAAGTACTCTTCAAAATACAAGTAATGTGACCTCACACACTGGCTGTCCCAAATGGTGGTCCACATCTACACAAGTCTGATGTTATCATCATTATCTAAATCCCTTATTCTCAAGCACTCATCCCACATTCCCAAGCTTGGACCTTCATATAAAAGAAGATGCATGAACAATGAGTAATGTTTGAACTGAAAACCTTCATTCTTATTTTTTAATGCAATAAGGTCATTATGAAGTTCCTCGACTAGATAATCAACATAGTATAAATGTCAGGCATCCTGGCTCTGTATATCAGTTGTTAAAGCCATTGGTTTAATCTCTATGGACATGGGGGAATCTATACCAATCAACTGGCAGATAGAATAGTAAGTGTACTGGTAATATTCTTCAAACAAATTTACTAAATATGGAGGGTTTTCCTCCCTTGAAAATACTCTAAGTTTATTTCCCTTGTCTCAGGGCCTATGTAATGGTAACCTCCACCTCTTATAACTGGTACTCAAGTTATGAAACTCATTCAAGAGGTCTCTAATTCTTAACTTCATATCAAGAGTGGTGTTGAGCTAAAACACTATAGAAATGTAATTCTTTGTGATAGGGAGGAACTAACTTCCATCAAGCAACTCGATCATGCAATTTTGAGGGTTGTAACTATTAGCAAGAATTTTTACCATTTCAACATTAACAAACACATTAGGTACTATTAATTTCCCTAAATTAAACCACCAACAGATTGGACATTGGCTTATGTCTATGCATTTTCTTGAAGTGGTATGTGAATAGGTCATATCTCCTGGTCAAGGTCTAGGTATCTCCCACAAGCTTGTTTTTATCTTGTAATTGTTCAACCTAGAGGTTCAATTGAGCTTGTCTTCTAGATCTTGGGCCAGAGCTAGGACACTAGTCAATCAAGTGTTGGTTTAAATTCCTTTCCTCAAACATATGTCTTTTGTTTTAGGGTTCTCAGTGGTGAACGCCATTATATAAATTCTTAGAAAAAACCCTACCTCTAAGCTTGAATAACCTGAACCAACTTGCATATGCTTTAAAACTTCATCCTTAGGCTTTCAAGTACTTGGATAATTCTTTCCTTGGTCAGAGCTGTGTCATCACCTACTATATCTCACCACTTCATTTTCTGGTGCTTGGTGATTTCCAAATGCATTCAAACTTAATTTTCAATGTTCTCAGCGCTTGTTCATTTATGGAAATTTTATGTCATTTGAGTGAGCAATTAATTATTTTGAATTTCGCATGTTGGTCTTTTATCAATGTTGCCAAAATTTCCCTTCATCATGTCATTGTCCTGTTAACATGTTTTCTTTGTTAGGATGATCAATTTTGAGTTTGATCGATATCTTTTCTTTTCCCCGATAGCCTCTTTACTAGTGTATCTTTTTGTATTTCGAAGGGACCCGATGCAGCCTCATACCAATACCCTAATGTTTTTTCGAGATCATGGATGTAAACAATTCCTTTGATGCCCCCTTATCACTTTGATGTGATTATAAATTTTTCACACCTAATGTTATAGTTTGATTGAGGGGACCAGTGTTCTTATTCTATTGATATGTTCCTTTCCCTTTCTAGTTGTCAGGGGGACCAATAATCATCTTACTGTGATCTTCCATGCTCTATTTGATTTCATCTCATTAGTTTGTCATTTTTTTTATGTCAAAAAGGTATTTCCTTATCGAAGAGACAAAGCCTTTTGTTCCACCGATGTGAATCTTTTCCTTCGATGGGTTTGGTCACTTGTGTGATATTGAAGGGACTTGTAACTTACTTATCCTGATATTTTGTGTTTTGTCTTATATTTCTTGTGTACTTGATCTTTTTTTTAACTTTGATATATTGATGAATTATGTTCGAGATATTTTTTTCTATTTCCTGATTAATAAGGTATATGGGTATGTGCAGGATCATCATGGAAAAATAGGCCCTTAAATGGAATTTTTTTTTAGAAAAATCAAAGTTAGGCAACTTGACGTAAAAAATTGAATAAGTTATCTATATTATTTCAAAAATATGTCAAAATAGAATCTATAGAAAATTGAATGTAGTTTCTAAGCTACTAGGTTTTTTTTTTTTTTAAATCTATTTGGTGAAAATTTGAAATTTCAATGCAGTAGTACTTAAATTTGAGGGAAAAAATAAGAAGTAGGTGTCTGTCTGGCCACCCTAACCACTATAAAATGATAATATTTTTTTATAATATTTTAGATATAATTAGAGGACTCATGTCCAGATGTGATGCATATTTTTTTGTAATTTTTTTCCAAGTAAATACTTAATTATTATTTTTTTATAACTTTTAAAAAATATAAAAAATTGTACATCTGACCACCTTAACTTGGTCAAAACTTCATGAAATTTAATTTTTATTTTTTTTAATCCTATAGTATGTGAAGCATAGAATTTGACGCATGTTTCAAATTCAAAAAATGTGATAGCATTTGAAAGCTATAGATGTTTTTCAATCAGCCTATCGATTAGGACTTTAGTCATAGTTCAAATAGAAAATGAATAATAATTATTGATTAAAAAATTTAAAGCATAATATATATTGGTGGAAAGCTAAGAATCTCCTTTAAAAACCATTTTCGTTTGATCAATTTTGGGTTAAAAAAAAGTTGTCAGCCACATACCCTACACATACACATAATATCGCCACTTTTTGGCCCATCATGATCTTCCACATACCCATATCTTTTTTGAAGGTCGTGCCAAATTAATCAAAATATTTTATACCCCTTAGTAGCTTATTTTTTGTATTGAAGAGACCCAAAATATGGTTTTTCGATATGCCAAGGTATCCTCGATGAGACTTTAGTATGATCATCAAGGAGACACAAAGGTGACATCCCTTGACAGAATAATCTTACTTTAATAATTTTCATATAATGCTAATTTTTCATTCTTTCAAGGGGACTTTGAAGTGGGTCATGAATATTTGGTATAGCTGTGGTGACATGACTCAACTCTTATGTGGGAGAATGGTGAATGTGATTTTTTTAGGATGGTGCATATATGGAAAATTTTAAAGGGTAAGGCTACAATATGGTAGGTTAGGTGATGAAGTGTTTTGGTGGAAGGTGGATTTGAAAAAAAATAGTGGATTTTTCTAGTCCTAACAAACCCCTTCACATGTTCTAACTCACTCTAGTTGCCAAAAATCCTTTTCATGTGAAGCCTGATGGCCCACGTAGTGTGCATGTTAGGAATCACACCTTAGTTCCCTTCATTTTCCACATCAACAATCCTTTGTATCCATCATTCATACCCTTCATTCAAATCAAATCATTTTATTTAGCATGGTCATCTAGACATGAGCCCAATTGATTGGGTTTGTACATCATCACAACAATATATGGATCTAAGGCTTAGCAGTTGTCTACTCCTAAAGGTGAACCATTGACTAAGCCCGTTAACAACATGCATCTTCATAGATATTATACCTAGACTTTAGAGTATCCCTTTCAAAAAGTAAAAAAAGAAAAAGAAAAATTCACCCTAATGAAAACCAGGCAAATAGGCATCTTGGTGACAACAAAAAAGTCAAAAAAATGGAAAAAATGAAAAAATAGTAAAGAAAATTAATTCATCCAAAAGAGATAAACCACTTCGGTGGCACTTTGGATAAGTACCATGGTAAAAATTGGAAAATAGGTTCCATGTGTAGTCATTTTATGCTCCTCCATCTACTATCACTCTATCTGGCTCTATGGCCTTTGACCATCCATTCGCACATACCATTTGTCCATAATAAATCTTTGTCTTCCTTCACATGGCCTGAGAACCATTCACATTTAGCATCTTTCACACTTCATGACCATCCTTTGCATCCATTGATCCCCTCATGAATAATAAGTGGGTCTTATACCAAAGTGGGGCATTTCCTTGATTTACGTCTTCATGAAACCCTAAATGTGGTATCAACTTTTAAAACCATCAAAATCCAAAAAACAATCATAAAACCATCAAAAATCAAAAAAACTCATAAAACATCAAAATCCAAAAAAAAAACATCATAAAACATCAAAATCCAAAAATAATATAAAATATCAAAATCCAAACAAAATCATAAAACATAAAAATTTAGAAAATAGAGTTTGATTCTGAGTTTGCATCTAAGTCAATCCAAGTTCGGTCGAACTACATTGTCTTTTCACATTGCTACGTAGGCAAGGCCATCTTTTGATAAGTCCCCAAAGCATTAGGTTTGTCCATTAGGGTTTTGTTGAGTCATATCAATTTTGGTCAGCATTAGTTGAACTACGAGGTCTCTACATGTATAACATAGGCAAGGCCATCAATTGATGAGCTCCTGAGGCCCTAGGTCGGTCCTTTAGGGGTTTTTGAGTCTATTCATGTCTCTTGTCTTCAAGCAATCAACTATCTAGGACTTGTCTTCAATCCAAATCGATCAATTGTCTAATCATCAATGCTTGTTAGGTCATCAGTCTTATCATCTTGTCCTATTTAGGATGCATCCTTCCTAAATTGTGACATTGGTCAATTTAATCAATCTTATCATTTTCCCTAAACAGGATGAGTCCTTCCTGAAACTAGGCATAATCAACATTGGTCAATCAATCTTGGTCATTCAATCAAATCAATCAATTAGTCAATTAATTTTTCCTTATACAAGATATGTCTTTCCTGGAATTAGGCATATGCAACATTGATCAATTAATCTCGTCGATTGGTCAAAACTATCAATCAGTCAAATCGGTCCATTAATCAATCAACCTTGTCAATTGGTCATATTGGTCACTCACTTTGTTCATTTAATCAATCTTGGTCATTCAATGAATCTCGTCAATTAATCTATCTTGTCAAACAATCGGTCAATCGGTCAATTTTATCAATCCATAATCTGGTCAATCTTGTCAACCTATCAATCAAACTCATCAATCAATCACTCAATCAACCCTGTCAATATTATCTTCAAATAAACTCTGAAAATTTATCCAAATAGCTATTGACTTTGTTGGTCTACGTAGTCTTATCTTTTTTCTTTGTCTTTGGTCATGTTACTATCCACCTCAAGGATGTCCCATGAAGGATTTAGAGGGGTGATGATGGATCGTGATCTCTTTTTTTTTTATTGTTTCTTTTGGTTTGTCTTGACAAAAGGACTAGGGAAATTGGGTCCTTAGTATGATTCATAGCATTCCTTGTCTTTTGGGTTGCCTTTTTTACTGACTATATTTTGTAAGTGGTAACATTGCATACCTTGGTCTATGTCATACCATGGTGTTTATGCTCCATTTGCTACAAGTTTGATGCTTGATGATGATAAACATGCAAGTTGACATCTACTAAGGCATGAATGTTCATCCCTTGTCATTTTCACTAATTCCCCACTATTATCTATCTTCTCCATACTAACATCCACCTTCTTTGTACTCTCGCATTTCCTTTTCACAATCATCTTGACATCCCACAAGTTGAATTATTCTACTATCAATGTATCAAAATGGTTTTTTGAAATAATTTCTCAAATTTTTCAAAATTTTGAATTTTTTTTTGAGGCATGGGTCTATCCCACCTTCTCCGAGGCACGCTAAGGCATGGTTTGAATTTTATTCTTTGACACAATGCTCAAAATCACATTATGTCAAAGAGGGGCCAAATGTAGATGTAAAAAATGTTAGTCTGCAAGTGTCATTTTCCCATCATCTTGGTCTTCCCCCTTGCATACTTAAATAATTTTAATTATTTAATTTCATATGGTCTTTGTTCATGTTCCTCTATTAATTAAATATTTTTTAATTATTTAATTAGTTCATTTATTGGTCTTTATTCCCCTTTGATCAATTAAATAAATTAAGTATTTATCTAACTGCATCGCTAACACCTTTTCCTTCCATGATTAAATAAATTATCATTTATTTAATTATTTTCTTTCCCTTATTCATCTATAATTAAATAATTATTCTTAATTATTTATCTATTCATTAATCCTTTTGCTATTCTATAGTTAAATAATTATTAAAATTACTTACCTCCCTACCACCTTTCCTCTATTAAATAATTAGTTCGAATTAACTATTTTATTCATTTTTCTTCATTTGTCTGTATATTTAATTTAAATAGTTGCATAATAACTTTTAAAATTCAATATTCATTTCCCCTCTCCATAAATAAATAGTCTAAAATTGATATTTATTCTTATCTTTTACCAAATTTTAAAAATGGTCAAATATGCTCTTCTCATGAATTAAATAATTTATTTAATTCCTCCACTACCTTCCCTCCAATTTCTCTTTTTGAATCTAGTTCATTGATTCCCTCTAGTCTTCCTTCCATCTTGACCTTCCGTTTGTAGCCATGCCTAGCCCACTACTTTGTGGTGCATGAGTCCTCCACTATTGATCTTAGCATCTTTCTAGAAGATAGATCTTGGTCGTCTGTTCAAATAACTCTTCTATAAAAGAAGGATTTCTCCATCATTTTTGTTTTACAACCACATTCTCCAACATTCATAATACTTTATCACTATCAATTGTAGGTGTTTGAATACTTCGAAGTTGGGGGTAAGTTTACAAAAGAATATTTGAGGAGAGGCAAGGAAGATGAATCAAGTTTGATGAGGGAGTTGCTATTTCATTTGATGTTCATTTGATTTCTTCCTTTTCATTTGTGCTTGGTTGCTTTAGATTTGGTATTTTAGCTTTGATCTTTAGTAGAGTGGTTGATGCTTGATCATAACTGTTTTGATTTTATGATTTCCTCATTTAACAATATCCACTATATTTTAAAGGATATGCCTTGTATACATCATCACTCTTCTTGTCCCTAGGATTTGGGTTCCTCTGTTAGTCTTACTCAAATGCACCCCTCTAGTTTTGTACATAGATTTCAATATTTCATACATCTCCTTCATTCTACTAGCAACATTGATAACGCCTCACCCTCTCTTTAATGAGATCTTTACTTAATAAAATTTTCCTTTGTTTTGATATGTCTATAGCTAGCCCTTATAAACTACCTCATAGTCTATGCTTATACTTACAACCCTCTTGTGGATTGCATCAACTTGGAAAAACATATTTAATTGCTGCAAAAAATGAGAATAACATGGAACAGTTCATCTTATTTCACATACAGCTTAATTTACATGAGAACTCTCCACTCGTTTATGAAACTTATTTAGGAAAAAATGCATTGGCCACTTGTGCACTCACACCCACACCAACATGCTAAAAATATTCTTATGATCCACTTCACTCTGGAGGATTATCTAACCATGAAGCCTAACATAAAAGAGCATAACATAGAGTTCTTATAGTAAAAAACAACTTGTTTACACAATCTCACATGATTATCACCATGATTACAAATTTGCACTTTGTTACAATGGGCAATCTTACGTTCCACATTGCAGTCATTTCACAAAACTTTAAGAATTCAAACATAAATTCCAATATAACATAACCTCAAAATTACACACTACTCTAATGACCTCCACTACACTACATTATTATGCCCCCAATAGTGAACTCCATATCATGCTCTTTATTCTCTACTCACAATCTCCATCGTGAATCTCATAGTATCACTCTACTTTTATTTTTTGTCTTTACATATGTTGTTTTAATCCAAAACCTAACATATATAGCATCCACAAGTTTTTCCAATGATCTTATTGTTTATAAGATGACATAAAACCCAATATCACGTGTAACATATCGTCAACCAAAAATAACATACTTACAAATTCAGCTGATAAAATAAACGTTCTCTATCACAAACTACTACTACAAACTTATAGACAAACAATTGAAATAAACCATACAACCGCTACTGATAATTTTCCATGAAGTCCAAATATGCTCCTCCTACATCAAAATCTATAATCTCTCTGAACAATCATACTCCAAAAATTCGTCTATCAAATTTATGATTTGAGTCCAAAGTGATCGTTTCCCAATAAAAGTCACGCATTTTATACCTTTGTATCATTTTGATGCAAAAGCAAGTTAGTGTTTACTAGGGTGAAAATTTTCACCCACCGTACAAAAAAACTATTGAGAAAACATTTCTTTATGCTTCCAAGAAAATTCAAAAACGACAAAAGTGTCAAAATTGAACAAAAGACAAGGGTTTTGACCATCACCTTTTTAAATAGTCATAAAACGTGATGAAAATGTAAAGAAAGGTTGTCCACATGACTTTAACCATTTTTTCTATTTAAAAAAAAATCAACTTGTCCAAATCATATGATTTGCGGTATTTTTAACAAAACATTTTTCCAAGTTTTGAAAAATTCTGGAAAACAAAAGGTCAGACAAAAAGGTCATTTTGGTCTAAATACTGGACTATGCATCCCACTTGTGACAGGTGTCAAAAATTGACCGAAACATATATATATAAACGAAAACAAACAAAAAGTGTTGCCAAGTCAATTTTTGCGGTTTAGAAGACAATTTTTACAAACCCTAAGCTGAGTGTGACGTCATTGTATCACGGAGTTTTCTATACATCACCGACAATAAGTAAATATATAAACAAAAATATATACTTATATACTGATGAGATGGGTAGATGGGCCATTGGCTTTCTTAGTTGCTTAACTAGTTTTATTCTCTCCTTATCTGCCCACAATTAACATCAAAATCCACCTGCTCCCTTTGCTTAGCCAACAAAAGATGGGCTGGAGTGGTGAAAACAAACTTGATTTATTGACCTGGATTGAGACTACCAATCTTCCATGGAAATAAAAGTTGGATTGGGCTCCACTCACCATATTTCCATTTCATGAAGATTTCGCATACCCATTTTCTATAGTGTAGGTTGAAATGAAATATTCATGGGATGGAATTTTGTAATGCATTCAATATTGTGTTATATTTTCAATGTATCTTGATAAAATATTTCTATTATAATAATAAATATAATTAGTAATAGAAGGTTCGATAGGTATATGGAGATGGAATGATAAATGGTGGTCAAAAATATTTTTTAAATCTTAAAATGATTATATTACTTAAAAGATTGGGCTATGACTTATTGTTCTTTTAGTAGTATGATTATATTATGAGTTAAAATATAATTTTGAATACTTTTGCCTCACACCTTCATGTGCATTGCTAACCTTCTAGTAGTGTTTAGATTTATTATTTAGAAAACTTGGCATGGCTTCTATAATTAGCTTGAAACAATAAGGTTTGATAAAGATATTTTGAAAATAACATAAAATACCACATGGATAAGACAATTCCATTTCATGAATATCTCACTTTTACACTCCAATGTCACTCTCTACTCGTAGGATTATCCTACAACTATTACCACCTAATGAAATAACCACTTTTATTAGGCTATGAGAGTAGTTTTCCCTTGTAGATCATTAATTAATAATGTTTGTGGTTCCTTGCGAAAATCATCAAATGTAGCTCAGAGATTGTTTGATTCTTAGATTTAGAATTCATGCTTGGGTTAGTTTCCTAATTAATCTTCAAATATACTTTCCTCTTGATACATGATCAAATCTTATTTCTTCAAAAGAATTATCTAATCATAATGCCTTTGTAATAATTGTGTCCAAAAGTCGAAGAAGAAAGTTATATGGTGATGGATCCATGGTGGATGACGAGATGAAGGAAGCCGTTGTGTGCATGCGCACAACCTAGGGGAAACCCTAGCTGCGCTTTCATTGCACTGTCTGTTTTCTGCACTCGTGGACAGTGGAGTAGTGTTTGGCGGGGGGGGGGGTGCTGGTTTTTCGGGGGTTGGATTTTGTGCTCGGAGCCGTGGGGAGGCTCTTCCTTCTCTGCAATTGTTGGTTTCTTATTTTCCTTGCAAGTTGTGGTCAGGGGAGGCAGCTGTATATTTGGGTGTTGGGTTTGTTTTTTTGACTGTCTTCTTTGTTTAGCGTGGGTGGATACACATGGTGATGTGCTCTCTGCTATTGGCATGGCTGGGGTAGGTGTTGCCCCTTTTATAATGGACTCGGCCATGATGAGTTTGGACCCCTCTTCTTCCAGGCATAGAACTAGGGTTTTGGGGGAGGATTCAACAAATGCTAATGGCTCTTCTCACATTAAGAAAGTGAAAGGATGCTTGGCTAGGAGCCAGGATTGTCTTGTGCTAGTTATAAAGCCAGAGACCATTTCGGATGACATTTCATATTGGTCAGTCATGCTTTAATCTGAAAATTTATGGGGCTTAGGCTCTCCCTATCGGTCTTAGAAATGTGGGCATGATGTGTTTGGAATCTTGAAGGGGATATGGAGATCCTGTTCGCTGCTAATAATTATTTTATAGTTGCTTTCTCATGCATGTCGGATAGACATAAGGCTTTTGAGGGAGGCCCCTATTTCTTCAACAAGATCGGGTTGTTTGTCAAACCTTGGCATGCAGTGTTCAATTCAGTAGAGGAACTTCATTCTAGAGTCCCAGTTTGGGTTTAGCTTCCCAGGCTTCCGCTCAAATTCTGGAAGAGTGATATTTTTCATTCTATTGCTCCCTTATTGGATAAAAGCACAAAGTTGTGTCACACATTATAAAGGAAACAACCAACATTGATCCAACTTTTAAACTTGAATCACTAAAAAGTGTCATATATGTTTTGAATTTTGAAATGATGTAAACTAGTAAAATATTTATTTTTTAATATATTTTATGTTTGTATTTTTTTTAAAAAAATAAAAAAAAATTTAAAGTAGTTTTTAATAAATTAACACTATAATTTAGTTGCTAATAAAATGTTGAAAAATGAAGTTGCGTGAGACGTCAAACTTTTTATAGTAATTTTTTTTTCTTTCAAATATTTTTTGTATATTTATAACTTGAAACTTTAGTGCATGGATACATTTTTTCCCAATTTTGATAAATATATATTTTTAAATAAATATTAAAATGTGTGTGAATCAAAAAATAGTTGTTTCCATGGGACACCAACTTTCATATTAAATATTTATCTAAAATGGAAAGAAAATTATACCATCTTGAAACAAATTTTTTTATCTAGTGCATCATATTTTTTTATATTTTTTTAATAAGTTTTAGTATTTTTCCTTGGCATGGTAATGAACCTAATATTTTGTGTTGATAACATACTTTTAGTAAAAATAAAAAATAAAATATAAATAATAATTAAACTATTAAAATAAATATATTTTTGAAAACTACACTTAAGGATCTACAAAAGGGTATTTTTTATATTTTTTAAAAATGTTATTTACACTAGTAGGAGTTATTGAAACTTCAACTTTTTCAAATGATTTTATTTTTTCGGTAAATTGGACTCAAAGTGGTGCTTCATATATTTTTAGCCAACAATTTTTGTTGAAAAAGTTGTAGAAGTATCTAACTTAGCTAGAATGAATCTTACTAGATCATATGTTTGACCAAAATTGATTTTTAGTTAGAAATACTTAAATTCAGTTGTGTTGATAAGTTGGCTGAAAGTGTGACATAGCTTTTTTCTTTTACCCTACTTGGAAAACCAGTTGGATTGGCTACACAAACTCAGGACAAAAAAGCAATTTATTTTGCTCGAATTTGTGTTGAAGTTGATTTGAATAACCCTTTACCAAATTCTATTGAAATTTTCTTGGGTACTTCTTCTTGGATCCAACAACTAGACTATAAGACCCTTCCCTTTAGATGTTGTTTGTGGCATGAGTATGGACATTTGCAAAGGAAATGTCCTTGTTTTATCTCTAACACTCCATATTTTCCAACCCCTTCTAGTTTTGTTCCTAGGAAGGATAAGGGGAAGGAACCTATGGCTGACATGAATGCGGATAAGGAAGGATTTATTTTGGTGAAGTCTTGTAATAAGGGGAGATGATAGAAAAGGACTTGGAGAGATAGAAAAAATGAAGATAATTTTAATAGATTTGAGGTTCTCGAGGGCTTCCTTCAGGAAGAGGGTATTCCAATTGATCTTTCCTTAGGGGAAGGTACAAAGGATGTGACAATGCTTGTTGATGGAGGATAGAAGAATTCTAGTATGCTTACGAAGGTTGAACAAGGAAGGAAGATGGATACTGATGTTCTTGCTCAGATTCCTGATGGTCAAGACTTAGGTGGTAATGAGGTTCAGATGGGCACTGGTGCTAGGAAAAAATCTATTCCTCTTTCAGCAAAGGGGGCTTTGGATCATGGAAAGAGCAATAGTGCTTCACAGACTTTGGGGTTACTTCAAAAACCCCTTAAGAAAGGGCATGTAGAGAAACTCTCAAAGGAAGGGTGAAAACCTGATCAGGTAAAAGTGAAGTTGATTAGTGAGACTTTGGTGGAATCTAGTTCTGTTAAGACCATTGATTCTCATTTCTCCCAACCTTATAAATGATTGTCATTTCTTGGAATGTGAGGGGTATCCCTAGAAAAAAAATATTCATAGATTAATTGAATCTTAGTATCCTGATATAGTCTTTATTCAAGAAACCAAGCTAGAAATGAATGATTTATTCAGTAGGGCTCCTCGGGTCTAGCCCCTTGGCCACTGGCAAGGAGTGGGTGCACATGGTAATTCAGGTGGGGTTTCCTGCTTCTGGAATCCAAAGAAAGTTTCCCTATTGTGGTGGATTTCTAGCTGCTCTTCCATTTCTATGGTTGCTTCTAGCTTTGAGATAAGAGAAATATGTCTTTTCTCTAATATTTATGCCCCCATTGATCTTTTTGGTAAGTCACAACTTTGGGCTCATATTAAATTGGTTCGCTCCATGGTTCCTTTCCTTCCTTGGATTGTTGCTAGTGATTTTAATGTTGTTGCTAGTTTGGAGGAAAAATGAGGCGGGCTAACCAAACTTGATCCTTCTTCAAATTTTCTCAAGGATAATATTGACCTCTTGGACCTGATTGATGTAAAACCAACTAATGGTGTCTTCACATGGAATAATATGAGAAGTGGTGTTGAGGCTATTTTAGAAAGACTTGATAAATTTCTAGTTTCATGCTATTGGGTGAGTGATAGTTGGTCTACTAGCTCTGAAATTCTTTATTGGAGGGGTTCTAATCATTGGCCTCTCAAGTTTTCAGCGACCTCATTTAAAATGACCAAAAACCCCTCTTTCAAATTTCAACTAATGTGGTTACAGGATCAATCTCTCCAAGATCTTATGAGTTTCTGGTGGTATGAAGGAAGGCCTGCTCATGGTAGGGCCATGTATACATTTGGAAAGAGGCTCCAACATGTGAAATACAGACTTAAGAAGTGGAATAAACAATTTTTTGGCAATTTGGACTCTCAAAGGATATCTACACAATCTAAGTTGGATAATGTTACACATCAGATTGGAGATCAAGGGATGACTTCAAATCTTGGTCGGGAAGAGTCCTTGGCCCTTAGGGAGTTGGAGGAGTGTGAGCTACGTTAGGAGATTTTCTAGAATCAAAAGTCTTGAGTTGATTGGCTTTGGGAAGGAGATAGAAACACAACTTTTTTTCATAATTTTGTTAAGGCCCGAAGGTATGGAAATTCTATTACTTCTCTCATCTCTTCAGAAGGGGCTCAACTCTCTTCATGTGTAGATATTTCTAGGGAAGTTGTGAATTAGTATTCAAATTTGTTCACCAAGGATGACTTCATTGTTGTGTAGGAGGAGAGGGCCATTTTAATATGTATTCTCCAATTGGTATCCAATGAGATGAATGATGCCTTCATGTGACCCATTTTGCTGTCAGAATTGGAGAAAGTTGTTTTTCATATGAAAAAAGGTAAGACTCCTGGCCCATATGGGTTCCCAATTGATTTCTTTTAGGAATTTTGGGAGATCGTTAAGTTTGATGTTCTAGAAGTGGTTCAGGAATCTCATAGGAACAAAAAAAATCTTAAGTCTATGAACTTTACTTTTTTGGCTCTTGTTCCTAAGAAGGATGGGGCTAACAGTTTGGTTCATTTTAGGCCTATTTCTTTGTGTAATGTGATCTACATGATTATTAGTAAACTAATTGCAGAAAGACTTAAGCCACTTCTCAATACTTTGATTTATGAGAAGGGTGGTTTTGTTGGGGGGAGACAAATTTTGTATGGGGTGGTGAGAGTGATGGAGGCCATTAATTCTATGGAAACCTATAAGGAGAAGGCTATGCTTATTAAACTAGACATGGCTAAAGCTTATGATCGGGTGAGTTATGAATTCTTATAGAAAATTCTCTTGGCCTTTGGTTTTGGAGAGGAGGGGGTTGATTGGGTTCTTAGCTATATCACTTCTTCTTCCTTTTCAATTCTTATCAATGGGGAACCTTTCGAGATGTTCAGTACTTATTGGGGACATATGCAAGGGGATCCCTTATCCCCTTATTTATTCATTATCATGGAAGAGGGACTTGGAAAATTTATCAAATCTTAGGTGCAACAGGGTCTTATTCAAGGTTGGAGTTGGAACAATGACTTGTCTTTTATTCTCACTTTTAGTTCGTGGATGACACTGCTTTGATGGGTGTGGAAAAAATCAATGAGGTAGTGAATTTTAGGAGAGCCCTGGATATCTACTTGAAGGCCTCAGGTTAGAGAATTAGTGAAGATAAATCTTTTATATATTTCTTTAATACTGCTCATCTTATTCAAAGTAGGTTTTCTAGGGTCCTCATATTTCAAATTGGTTCTCTCCCTTTGATGTACCTTGGGTTTCCTTTGTCCTTGGGATCTCAACGTAGGGAATTTTGGTAGGGAATTTTGGACAAGTTTCAGAGTAAGGTTGGCCACTAGACGTTTTGATGTCTTTCTTCTGTTGGGAGAATGATTCTCCTGAAGACTTTGGTGTAGGCTCTCCCTATCTATAATTTTTTTGTTCGGGTTCCTCCCTCTAACTTTGTTGGGGAGTTTGATTCACTTTCTCGATAATTTTTAAGGTTTCACAGTCTTCTTTATTCTAAGTGGAGCTTAGTCAATTGGGAATCTTTCTATAGACTGAAGCATGTTGGGGGCCTTGGTCTTCGGTCACTTGGTCTGGTTAGAAAAGCCTTGGTGGCTAAATTTTATTGGAGGTGGTGCACTTGTCAGGATCAGGATTGGGCCAATATTTTAACTCACAAATGTTTTCCTAGAGTTGATAGCCATGGTGTGCCTCAACTTGCTTTGATTGGAAAAGGATTTTGTATTTGGGAAAAATGTGCACAACTTATTAAGGAGGGCCTTTTCTAGATTTGTAATAAGGGCTCTAATGCTCTTTTTTGGGAGGACTCTTGGGATGGTCACCCTCCTATTCTTGATAGCTTCCCTCACCTCCAATCTCTTTGTAATAGTTTCAGTGATGTTGGCTGGGTCAAGGTGGAGAATTTTAAGACCACTAAGTGTTATGGTCAATCTGAGATGACTTGTTGGAAAGAGCCACATGAGTGGCCCTTGGGTGGCTTAGTTGAGGATCATATGGAGTTGGCCAAATTATTAGAGAAAAGATTATGCAATTCTCTTAAAGGAATAGATATGATGGCTTGGGGTCCCAACCCAAAAGGAAAATTTACGGTGGTTGCAGGGTATTCTTTGTTGGACAAGAAATTGCATGGTTTAGAAGATGTGCACTAGTGGAAGAAGGTATGGAATAGATCCTCTTGGCCTAAGTGTAAATTTTTCTGATGGCTAGTTGTTCAAAGAAAATTCCTTACATGGGAGAACCTTTGGAGGAGATGGTTTTAGGGCCCTTCTATCTGTGTTCTTTGTGGGAGTAGTGAAGAATGTAGTTCTCATTTTTCTTTCATTTCCCTTTCTCTAGAGAGATATGGCACAGGTGGTGGGGGCTATGGAAACATGCCTATATTCATGCCACCTCCTTAGTTGAATTCTAGGAAAGTATGTGTAGACCTCCAGCTAGGACATCTTTTATGTGGGTGGCTTGGGCTATTGGGCCCACCCTCATTATTTAGAATCTTTGGTTGGAAAGAAACCATAGGGTTTTCTGTTATTCTAAAATGGGGAGTCTTTAGTTGTGGCAGAAGATAGTTAGCAGGCTCTAGGTGACTATTTATGCTAAGTGTGATATGTCTGAAAATGTGGATCCTAGTGATCATGTTATTGTGAGGAATCTAAGTTTGGGGGATAGTAGATGAGGTTGCACTATTGGAAAACGATCCTGACATGTTAAGCAGAGGGTTTGTAGAGATGGAAGGTGGATGCCTCCTCCAGGTGGAGTCTTGAAGATTAATACAGATGGATCCTCTCATGGGAACCCAGGGTATGCTGGTATTCGTGGTATTGGTAGAGGTAATGATGGAGCTGATGTTTTTTTCTTCTCTATTTGCAAAGGACAAAATTCTAATAATTTGATGGAGGCTCTTGCTATTAAGATTGTAGTTAAGAAGGTACTATCTCTAGGATGGAGAAGGATTATCTATGAGTCAAATTCTCAGATTATAGTGGATATGTTGAAGAAACTGAATTTGGATTATGTTAGTTGGAAATTAGCCTTTGTGGTTCATCAGATTTTGAGTTTGTGGAGCTCCTTGGAATTTGTTTCCTCTTCTCATAACCCAGAGAGTGGAACAAAGTGACTGATTTTTTGGAGAAGTGGGCTTTAGAGAATGTTGATGGGTGGGATATTAAAGGGAGGGATGTTAAATATGTGGAGGATAACTAAGAGGGGGGGTGAATCAATTGTCACAAAATTCAAAACTTGAAACTTCAACACTTATCAATTCCACAACCACACAATTTTGTTATTAAGTAAAAGCATGTAACACAAATAACAAAAAGTAGATCAACATAATGAACACCATATTTTTACATAGAAAACCCACTAAGTAAAAAAACACGATGAGGGTTAACTCACAATATAAAGGACTATAAAATAGAGGCTCAATTCCTAGAATAGGACTCATTTTCCATGTACAAAGGCTCACTGCCTACAAAAAGGAATCACTGTCCAATAGCTAGGCTCACTGCCTACAAATACAAAAGAGAAAAAAATATCCACCACAACAATTAAAACACATTTGCAACTTGAATAAGGATTGCAAAAACCTTTAGTCCATTGCCTTTAGGAATCCAACATAATGAAGTACTGTTGTCTCAACTCACTCGCACACACACTCTACTCTTATGATTTGTGGCTCACATTCATCACTTTGCATCACACTATCATACAATTATTCACAATTTTACTTGATTTTATACCATCCTCAACCTTAGAAACTTTCTCCAAGGTCGGCCACAAATACCTCATTTCATAATTTAAATTAGGTTGGAAACTCAAAATTTCCACAGTGTAAAGGAATAAGAGTGGACCAATAAAAAATTTAACCAAGACAAAAAATAATGTCTCGAATAAACCACACACTTCTTCAATTTAATTTTATTCTTTGTTCAAATGAAGTGTAAACACCAGGTCAGACAAACCTAATGAAAACACAAATGAACATTGATGTACACGCTTCTCAAAAATAAGATGACACAAAAACTCCACAACATGCTTCATTATGCACAAGAGTACATCTCAAATTTCTTTAGATACATCCACAGCAAGTGCAATATGCTTCAAACTCTGAACACCTTTCACTAGTCCATCTGAACTGTGCAAACACACACAGAAATACTGAAATATGACTTCCAGATCACCAAACTTCAATATTTTTTTCCATAAATTAGACAACCCCAACTCAAGACATCCCAGATCTATAGGAACTAAAACAAAATAGTGGAGGAATGCAGAGCAGAAACACTTCTCTCAATCCACAGAAGACCACATCTGCCAGAACAATTCACACACGAGTGAATGTAATTTTCGCATATCATCACACCAGAAGCTAGAACTTAGGATATATCACCATGAGATCACCATTATCAAATCTTCAGATCTGCATAGGGTTAGGATCAATATAGGAGAAATGTGGAGCACATGTACAAGAGAATACTATGAACACATTTCTCACTCTAACTTCTCTTATTTATTAATTTTCTCAAAATCACTTGGAAAATCATCAACACAACACATCTACAATGACATAAATATAGCTCCATGTACTCACAACATCTCAGTAGCATCTCAGCTATACATGTACTTGATATGCAACATAGTGAACTATGTTGACATCAATGACAACATTAATGACAACACCACCAGACTAGCTCACACTTGCAATAATTTCCCCCTTTTTCATTTATGGCAACACATGATGTGAAAAATGATCAAAGATAGCATCCTTCACAATATCCCTAGAGAACAACTTCTCTTCCTCTGCAACTATTTTTCACATGAATTTTCTCTCCCCCTTTGACATCAATAGAAAAGATCAATAACCCTAATCACTCCCACTTAGGAGCACACTCATACTACAACAATGAAACCATTTCTACTCCCCTTATGGAGTAGACCCATTTCTTAGTCTAGATAAATAAATAATCTATTAATTCATTGGACTGATGCACCTTCATGTGCACTTAGTTTGGAGGGCCAATGGCCCCCAACATCTCCTTAACATGCTCAAAAGTATCCTTTGGAATCTAGCCTTAGTAAATATGTCTGGAATTTGTTCCTTTGTGGTCACATACTCCAATCTGACTTCATTCTCCAACACTTTTTCTCCTAGGAAATGATATTTGATAGATATGTGTTTTGTTCTTGAATGCATAAGTGGGTTCTTTGAAATGTTTATTGCAATTGTGTTGCCATAGAAAATAGAAATAGGCTCATCAAATATCACCCCAGTGTCTTTCAAAGTTTTCTTCATCCACAAACTTGTGTGGAGTAGGATACTACATCAATATATTCTACCTCTACAATGGATAAAGAAACCGATTATTTCTTTTTAATAAACCATGAAACCAATCTTTTGCCAAGAAAGAAAGCACCACCACTTGTACTCTTCTAGTGATCTACACATTTGGCCCAATCAGCATAAGTATAGGCACTCAGGGAGAAATCATCACTCTTAGGATACCATAATCCATAATCCGGTGTACCTTTAAGATATCTAAATATTCTCTTTACAGATATAACATGTGCTTCTTTAGTATCTGCTTGGAATCCATAAACTAAACATACTGCATGCATAATATTTGGTCTAGTAGCAATAAGATACAATAGTCTGCTAATCATAGATCTGTATTTGCTTTGATCAGTCTTAACAGATTCATCATCTTTGCTCAGTTTACATCCAGTTATCATAGGAGTACAAACCGGTTTGGAATCATCCATGTCCCAAACTTCTTCAACAACTCTTTTACATACTTAGATTGTGAAATGAATATCAATTTATCATTTTGATTCACTTGTAGACTAAGGAATAAATTCAATTCTCCAATCATGGACATCTCAAATTATTTCTACATCTCCACAACAAACTTTTTACACAAGCCTTCATTTCCACCAAAAATGAGATCATCAACATATACAACTACTATCAACATTTTGTTACCTTGCACTTTGAAGTAAAGATTGTTGTCAGCAGAACCTTTGTTGAAACCTTGCTTTGTCAGGTATCTATCCAATCTTGCATACCAAGCTCTGGGAGCTTTCTTTAGTCCATACAATGCCTTCTTCATCTTACAAACCATGTCTATTTTTTTAGATAAGTAAAATCCTTTAGGTTGTTCCATATACACTTCTTCCTCTAATTCACCATTATAAAAATCTAACTTAACATCCATCTAATACACTTTGAAGTCCTTATGGGTAAAAAAAACCAAAAACATCCTAATAGCTTCCATTCTAGCCATAGGGGAAAACATTTCTTCAAAATCTATACCTTCAACTTGTGAATATCCCTTGCATATAAGTATTTCCTTATCCCTTACAACTTCTCCACTTTCATTTAGTTTATTCTGGAACACACATTTTGAGCCAATCACATTTTTATTCATAGGCCTAGGAACTGGTTCCCATGTCTAATTCTTTACTATCTACTACAACTCTTCTTTCATATCTTTCATCCAACTCTCATCTTCACAAGCTTTACTCACAGACTTAGGTTCAACTTTAGAAAGAAAACAAAAAATTTGCTCAGCTGCAACTCTACTTCTAGTCTTCACACCTTCACTTTTACCTCCAATTATCTATTCCTTCAGATGATTCTTCTTTACATACCTAGGATTCTTAACAGTAGATTCTGGCTCATTCTCTTCTTCTTCTTCTTCCATTTGTTCTTCTTTCTGTTCCTCTTCATCCTTCTCCTTATTCTCCTCAGGTACATGTCCACCGATTAGATCATCAGCTTCAACTTCACTTATCTCAATAGGTATGTGTATGTCTTCATCAACTTTCACATTAGCACTTTCAACAATCTTTCTCAATCTTTTATTAAAACATTTGTATGATTTTCTAGTAGTAGAATATCCAAGAAAAATTCCTTCATCACATCCAACATCAAAATTTCCAAGATTTTCATCATCTCTTTTAATATAACATTTGCTTCTGAATACCTTAAAATACTTCACAGTAGGAGTCTTACTAGTCGATAACTCAAAAGGAGCCTTTGTGTTGTTGTATCTAATCTGAACTCTATTAAGAACATAGTGTGTATTGCCTCTCTCTAGTACACATTTGGTATATTTGATTCTTTCATCATGGTTCTAGTAGCTTCCTGTGTACTGTCTGATTTTTCCTTTCAACTACTCCATTCTACTAAGGGGTTCTTGGAGAAAAAAACTATCTTTTTATGCCATGCTATTCACATAATGCATTAAATTCACCAGAAGTGAATTATCCACCTCTATCAAATCTCAAACACTTGATCTTCAGATTCACTTCATTTTCCATTCTTTCTTTGAATACTTTAAACCTATCCAGAGCCTAAGTCTTTTCTCTAAGAAAAGTAACCCATGTCATTCGAGCATAATCATCAATAAGTAGCATGAAATACCTCTCACCATTTAGGCTTCTAGTTTTAGTCAAACCACAAAGATTGGTATGGATTAACTCTATCATTCCAATAGTAGAGTGCTCTTTTCCCTTGAAGTTGCATCTTGTCTGTTTCCCTAATTGAAAACTTCTAAAAATAGCATTACCAGGTCTTGCGATTTGGGGCAGTCCTCAAACAATCTCCTTTGCACTAATTTTGACTAGGTTATCAAATTTTACATGTCCCATTCTCTGGTGCCATAATCAACTTTCACTGATTTGAGATACAAGACATTTACCATCAACTCCCTTAAGCTGATAGATGTTTCCATGAGTTCTTCTTCTAGCAGCAACCATATCACCATTTCTAGATTCTTTTCTAATTTCATGGGTATTATTTTGAAACACAAGTTTAAATCCATTGCTACACATCTTACAAAAACTCAAAAGGTTATTCCTTAAACACTTCACATAATATACATCATCAGTACTATGTACTCCATTAAAACTAATTGAACCTTTCCCACAAATCTTAGCTCCTGAATCATCACTGAACATAACTAAACCACCATCATATTTCTCAAGTTTAGTGAAATTACTCTTATCTCTAGCCATGTGATTAGAACATCCACTATTAATTATCCAGTAGTCTTCATCGTGTCTTGCATGAAAAGTGGTAACCAAAGTACCTTCCAAAACTAAGAATAAGCATTCACTATCATCAACCTCATTCTCAAATTCATCATCAGAAATTCATTCTTCTTTAACACAATGCAACTTCTTATATCTCTTATCATTTCTATCCTTATCCCTATAATCCTTGTTCTTATGAACAACTCTATTCGGGAATCTTGAATCATAATGACCAATATTACCACAACTGAAACATTTAAAGGGTAACATACCTTTATACTTTTTGGTGCCTTTCTTCAACTTTTTGGTGAAGTTTTCTTCCAACTCATCATCACCATTGCTATCTGGTTTTCCTTCAGTCTTCATTCCCTTAAATTTTATTTCAGTCTTCTCTTCCATCTTGTCTTTTTTCTGGAACTTTCTCATCTCAAATGCTTGCAAGGTGTCGAACAACTATTCTAAAGTGTACTTCTTCGGATCATACATTTCTTCAATAACTGAGATCTTATCACTGTAGCAATCTAGTAGGGTGATGAAGATCTTCTCAATTATATCTTCATCTAATAGTTTTCCTCCTTGATTTCTAACTTCATTTGTAGTTAGTTCAACCCTCTAAAAGAAGCTTGTAAATTCCTCACCTTCTTCCATTTTTAGATTTATAAATCTATGTTTTTCCACTATTTGACTCTTTCATTTCCTTCATACATGTCTTCCAACTTCTTCCAGACTTCATATGCAATATCCAAAGAAAGAACTATAGCTCACTCATTTTTAGATAAGCCACTGCAAATAGCATACGTTTCCTTCTCATTTCCTTCATAAGAAGAAATCTCATCTGTAGTAGTAAGACCACCAAACGGGTATGTATACTTTGTCTCAATAGCCTTCCAGGTCTTAAAAACAAGAGAGATAATAAATCCTTTCATCTATCCCTTCCAATCATTGTAGTCAGTTCCATCAAACATAGGGATTACCAACTTATGCCCCATTGGATCTTCCTTAAGCAGTTAAGCTCTACATAAAGGAACCAAATCTTTGATAACAATTGTTAAACATGCACAGGAAAACTGAGAGGGGGGGTGAATCAGTTGTCACAAAATTCAAAACTTGAAACTTCAATACTTATTAATTCCGCAACAACACAATTCTATTATAAGACCACGGCGAGGGTTAACTCACAATATAAAAGATTATAAAACAGAGGCTCGCTACCAAGGGCTTAGTGCCTAGAAGAGGACTCATTTTCCAAGTACAAAGGCTCACTGCCAATAGAAAGGAACCATTTTCCAACAGGGAGGTTCACTATGTAGAAATACAAAAGAGAACAAAAAGATCCACAACAACAATTAACACACATTTGTAGCTTGAATAATGATTGAAGAAACCTTTAGCTCACTGCCTTCAGGAATCCAACACAATGAAGTACTATTTTCTCAACTCACTTGCACACACACTTCTCCTCTTATGATTTGTGGCTCACTTTCATCACTTTGCATCACACTGTCATACAATTCTTCACAATTTGACTTTCTATTATACCATCCTCAACCTTAGAAACTTTCTCCAAGGTTGGCCACAAATACCTTATTTCATAAATTCAAATTAGGTCGGCAACTCAAAATTCCTATAGTGGAAAGGAATAAGAGGGGATTAATAAAACATTTAACCAAGACCAAAAATAATGTCTCAGACCAACCACATGCTTCTTTAATTTAGTTTTTTTCTTTGAATTAAGTGTAAACACTAGGTCGGCCAAACCTAATAAAAACACAAATGAACATTGATGTACATGCTTCTCAAAATGAAGATGACATGTAGACTCCACAACACACTTCATTATGCATGAGAGTATATCTCATATTTCTTTAGATACATCCACAAAAAGTACAATACTAAAACATGACTTCAAGATCACCAAAATTCAACATTCTTTACCAGAACTCAAAAAAACCCCAAATCAAGACATATCCCAAATCCACAGGAACTAAAACAAAAAAATAGAGGACTATAGACCATAAACACTTCTCTCAATCGATAGAAGACCAATTCTACTAGAACAATTCACACACAGGTAAACATAACTTTCACATACCATCACACCAGAAGCTAAAACTTAGGATATATCACCACAAGATCACCATTATCAAATATTCAATTCCACATAGGATTAGAATAAACATAGGAGAAACGTGCAACACATACCAGAGCATATTTTGAACACATTCATCACTTTGACTTCTCTTCTTTATTAGTATTCTCAAAAGAACTTGGAAAATCATCAACACATCACATCTGCAATGACATAAAGATAGCTACATGTACTCACAACATCTTAGTAGCATCTCACCTATACATGTATAATCTGCAACATATTGAACTATGTTTACATCAACGACAACACCACTAGACTAGCTCACACTTGCAATATGGTTAGCTGCTAATTATCTTGAGACTTTAGAGAGGTTAATGTTGGAGGACAAGAATATGTAGGGTTGTTGATGGAGGTTTCTTTTGGGAACCTTTTATTTTGTTGTTTTTGTCCTAGTGGGCCTGGGGCCTTTTCTTTGTATCTTTGATTTGATTTGAATAAATCTTTACCCCTTTTTCTAAAAATAAAAATAAAAATATAATAATAATAATTGTGTCTAAAAGTCAAGAGGAGGTTTTACCTTTTCTAATTCACATGACAAAAACTATGGAATCTCCTCCCAATATCAACCTCCTCCAACCTAATTTCAAGGCTTACTTGAGACACTACAATATAGCCCTAAATTTAACCATATAATTTGTAATGAAATAACTTGCACGATAGAAGAATATGATAGAAAATATGCTACAAATATTGAATAATAACTAAGAATAACAAGCCACTTCAAGGGGGGAAATCTCTTAATATCTCCAATAAGAACATAATTCACAATATGATGATGAAATAACACTCACAACCTCCTATATATACCTATTTATATCTAGGACATCACCCAATCCAACTTAGATAACCCTATATAAGCCCAAGGTTGACCTAATCAACTAAATAACAATATAATAATGATAATATGACTTAATTAGGAGTTAAGATAGCCACAAGCTGACTATTCATAACTTGATGTACACCAATATTAAGGGTGTAGCATGCCCCCTCTTCAAAGAAGCATTGTCCTCAATGCTAATCAAGTGTAGATTCTTCTGAATGAATTCCTCATCTTCCCATGTGGGATCGTCAACTGGTAAATTCATCCATTAGATGAGATACTAAGTGAGAATTTTATTGCTCATCTTTTTCATGTGTGTTTGATGAATGCACTTTGGTTCCAAATTGATTCTTCATTCCTCATCGAGCTCTGGTATTAGTGTTTGAGTTGGAATATTATGCCCAATTACCTTCTTCAAACAAGAAACATGAAAAATTTGATGTATCTTTGTTGTTTGTAGCAACTCTAGCTTGTAGGTAACACTACCAATATTTTGCATGATTTGGTATGGGCCATAATACCTTGGAGACAACTTATTATTCCTTTTTGTTGCTTTAGTGATATTTTATTATAAGTTTGCAATCTCAAGATGACCCAATCCCCAACTTCAAAACTTCTTTTGCTACGATGTTGGTCTGCATGTTGCTTTGTTTGATTTTGTGCCATTGGTAAATTCCCTTGAGTCTTGAAAGGACCTATTGTTGATGAAGCAAGTGGTCTTCTACTTCCTGAACTTTTGGTGACACCTTTAATGATGATGTGATGGAAGGAGGATGATATCCATATAGTGCCAAAGATGGAGACATTTTTGATGAGCTATGAAAATAATTGTTATACCACCATTCTACTAGCTCGTGGTCTAGAAAATTGGACACTCTTGGAAAAAGAGATAATTTCACACTTATTTTGGACCTACTTTTGAGTACCCTTGCATTAATCATTCTTCAAAACAACATTTATAGGCCCCTAAGACCCATTATTTTTTAACTAGAGGCCCATTTCACTTAAAAATCATATAATTCCAAAACTCAATACTTAATTCATTCATACCTCAAAAAACCACCTCCAAAAACCACTAGTGGAACCCATTCGCCAAGGGTGGCGAATGAGTGCCTTTTAGCGAAAAATTCAATTTTTCAATGGATGTCAACCTCTTAGGTCTAAATAACGGGAAAATTAGGTATTGATTCCTATAAATACACATTTTAGGTCATTTTTCACATCTCCTAGTCATTTTTACAAAACAATTTCAAAAGTCAAGTATTGAGAATCTTCCAAAAGAAGTTTCATTAGCATTTCCATAGCAAAGTTGAAGCTTTTGGACAACAAGATAGGGTTTTTGCAAGTCTTCAAGCTCAATTTCCATTCAAGATCTAGCATTGCCAAGAGTTGATAATGGATGCCTATGGAGAATCATGGAGAAATCTAGGTTGAGGAGATGCAACTAGCCATCACATCACACCTTATGACTTGTTTTCAAAGTGATTCCATCTTCCATTTTCTCTCTATCTTCAGATTTAAGGTTTGCATGTCATTTAAATTCATTTGAAATGTTGTAGTGTTTCTTGGATTGAAGTCTTGCATCATTCAAATCACATTTACTCATATTATTCTAGCACATTAGAATAGGGTTTTATCTTAATTCATATTTTCCTAGTCTTAGACACACTTAGGGCTAGGGTTTTATGTAGATTTTATATATTCAAGGTTTGAATACCCAATTACGGGTTTCACCAAGGTGAACACCCCATTAGAAAAAAAACTTAAAGTTGTTTTGCAGGTGTTTTTCAGAGATTTAGATTTGAGTTTCCATCAAGAAGTGTTGTGCAGGTGATAAAGTACAAATCAAAAAAATGAATTTCCTGAAATTAGAAAATGGATTGATTCGCCATGGATGGAAAGTGAGCCCCACTAGAGGTTCTTGACAGAAAAAGGTGTAGATTCCAATACCCTTTTGGCAAAAACAATATTCTGGGAAGAAACCCTAGTTTGGGACTAATTCGCCCAGGGTGGTGAATGAGTCCTAGTTAGTAAAAGATTCAACATTTCCAAATTTTCATAGTATTTTCTAGTCTTCATCAGGTTTACAGGTCCACACATTTAGTCTTGTAACTTTTTGTTTAGTTCTATTTACATTTTTATTCATCCTTTTAGGCCTTTTGCAAACAACATTGTGTTTTAAAAAAAATCGTATTTCTTAGGTTTTGCATAAATAAACAATCAATTTTATTATCCCATTGCATTTAGATCATCGCATTTAGACATAATTTCTTTATAATTGCATTAGTTTGAGTGAACCACCTAGATTTTGTGTAGGATCTATCTCTCTCATTTAGGTGAAAAACCCTATTTGAGCAAGAGAGTCATAGCATTCCTAAACCACAAAAATATTTGGTTCATAGTGGTAGCCAATCTACCCATTGATATTATTTCTCTAAAGTGAAACAACGTAGATATCCTTCCAAGCATTTATTAACAATCTTAGTTTTCAAATTTGATTGAGGGTGGTATGAAGAGCTATGAACCAATTGAGTACCCAAACATGAGAAAAAATCTTTCCAAAAGTGACTAGTAAAGATAGGATCACAGTCACTGACAATAACCTTAGGTGTACCATGTAGCTTTTGTATATTCTCCAAAAAGGATTTTACCACTGCACTTGTTGTAAAAGGATGTGATAATGCAATGAAATGTGTATATTTAGTGAGGCAATCAACTACTACCATGATGACATTATGACCTTTTGATTTGGTTATCCCTATGATGAAGTCCATGGATACCTCTTCCCAATGTTAGCTAGGAATAGATAAGGGATGCAAGAGACCTAGTGTCTTAATTATCTCTCCTTTATTTCTTTGAAGAACCAAAATTTTAGTCACAAAATTTTGAACATTACCTTTTGACCCTTCCAAAAAAAATATTGGTTGACCTGATGATATGTCTTCAAAATTATTGAATGAAAACCAATTGAAGACGCATGTAGTTTTGTGATAATCTTTTGTTTAAGAGTGGAATTCTTATAGAGATACAAACACTCTATATACCAAAGAGTATCTCCCTTCCAACAAAACTTATATGAACTACTACGATCACTCTTCAATTATTGGATGATATTACTTGTCAAAACATCATTTTTACACTCTTCTTTTGCTTCTTCCACCCAATTTTCTTGTAATATTGAAAGGGCACACAATAAGGCTTCATCTTTGTCTACAACAATATTCTCCTTCCCTTTCATATTTACAATCTCAAAGTCATATCCCAACATCTTAGTGACCCATTTTTTTTTTCTCTTTAGAAGATAATCTTTGTTCCAAAAAATATTTTAGGCTATCATGATTTGTCTTAACCTTGAAGTGTCTACCCATTAGATAAGGCCTCCATTTTTTAACTGTATGAAGAATCACTAGCATTTCCTTCTCATAAATAGGTTTGAGTTGATTCTTACCCTTTAATTGATGACTCTAAAAAGCAAGTGGTCAACCCTCCTACATTAACACTACTCCTATACCATTTCCCAAAGCATCACATTCAATAATAAGCTCCTTAGTGAAGTCTAGAGTGGAAAGAACTGGAGATGTACACATAGCCTCCTTCAATCTCTCAAATGTTACATTAGCGTACTCATTCCAATGAAAATAATCCGTCTTCAATAAAGTTGTGAGAGGTGTTGCTATACAACCATAATTCTTCACAAATTTTCTATAGTATCCTGTCAATCCCAAAATACCCCTCAATTTCTTAATGGTTTTTGGAATAGGCCATTCCATGATAGCCTTTATTTTGTTAGGGTCCACCTTTACTCCTTCATGTGAAACTATGTGTTCCAAATAATCCACCTCCTTAAGACCAAAAGCACACTTAGATGGCTTAGCATAGACTTGACGATCTTCAAGTATTTTTAATTCTGGATCTACATGTTGCAAGTTTTCTTCCCATGTATTGCTATAAATTAATGTAGATCATCAAAGAACACTAATACAAAATTCCTCAAGAATTTCTTAAAAATGGAATTCATCAAAATTTGGAATATAGATGGTACATTTGTAAGATTGAATGCTATCACTAGAGATTCATAATGATCCTCATGAATATGAAATGTTTTCTTACAAATATCTTCTTCCTTAATCTGAATTTGGTGATAACTAGATCTATGATCTAATTTGGTAAAATACATAGCTCCATTAAATTCATCTATAAAATCATCAATTACTGGAATCTAGGAAACTTATCTTTAATGGTGTAGATGTTGAGCAGTCTATAATCTAGACACATGTGCCAAGTTTCATCCTTCTTACGTACCATCACCATAGGCGATCAAAGTAAGCACTTTGGTTATGCCTGATACTTCCTACCTCTAGCATCTCAACAATTTTTTCTATCTCACTTTTTTGTATATATGGGTACCTATAAAGCCTGATGTTCGATGGTTGGATCCTTGCAACTAGTTGTATGGAATGATCATGATCCCTCTTAGGAGGAAGTCCTTTAGGAATATCTCTAACAACCACTGAGTCACAATCAATTATTGCTTGTAAATATGGATGAGTAGGAGCATTAGATTGAGAGACTTCTAATGAACATAACTGAGCCACAAACCCCTAGAATCATTTCTTAAGAAACTTTTTCTTTTGATGAGAGCTTACCATCTATGGGGACTTTTCCTTTAATCCCTTAGCTCTACTACCTTTTCTTCTAATTGAAATCTCATGAATAGTTCTTGGAAGCTCATCTCATTTTTTCCCAATGTAGTAAGCCATTGTACTCCCAAAACATCTACAGCACCCATGGAGATAGAATACATTGGGATATCAAGGTGATAATCTCCCATTGATAACTTAATGTTGTGTCATTTTCTAGAGAAACTAACTGTACCACCATCTAAAATCAATACTTGAAACTCTAGAGATGGATATATAAAACAATTTAGATGAGTAACCAACCTTTTGTTGATGAAATTATGAGTACTACTAGAGACAATCAACACTGTTACTTTCTGCTTCTTTAAGAAACCCACTACCTTGAGAGTTTGTGGAGCACTGAAACCTGAGAGTGCATGAAAATAAATTATTGGTTGAGAATCATGTGATTCCTCATTTGACTCAATTTCATCCTCTAATATGGGTTCCTCCTCTTCTTCCTCACTTGGACCTTCAATATAGAATAATTTATTTTCACTACATTTATGTCCTCAATTGAATTTTCTCTCACAAGTGAAACACAACCCTTTTTCTATTTTCTCCTCAATTTTATGTGGATTCAACCTAGTAGGTTGAGGAAGAGAAGGTGTTGAATATCCTTTCTCTCTTTTCACATTATCTCCTTGCTTCTTAGGAATCAAATAATTCTCCTCTACCTTGCGTGCTAAGATAAAACGCTCATTTATAGAGCTAGGACTAAGAATGCATACCTCATGTTGAATGTGATCCTTGAGACCACCCAATAATAAATCATTCAATTTCTCCTTTGTAATTGTATCCACTCTTAAGGATATATTTTGGAATCATTGAATATAATCCTAAACGGATCTTGTTTGTTGACATTTAGCAAGCTGGTTGAAGAAGTTGTATGTCACATTATTGCTATATTGTGTTTGGAGTTCCTCCATAAAGATTGACCATGAGACAGTGAGACCATTTTTCCTTCAATGAGTACAAAGACAATGATACCAAATGAATTTATTTGGTTCTAGATATAGGGAATCCATCATGACCTTTTGTCCATTTGGGACTTGATGTACTTCAAAAAAATTCTCCATTTGGTTTATATATGTTAGAAGATCCTTGCCATCAAACATGTTCATATCCACCTTTGGAATCAAATTCCTAGATCCCATTTAAGTATTAACATTTGGGTCAAGATTAGCTGTCTTGGAAGCTTCACCTTGGTTGCTTGAGAACTCCTTTCTTGGTTCATTCATATAGACACTTAACATGCTTTGTATGCCTGATATATCTCCTCTTAGGTCACACATATCCATCTTCATTGAGGAAATGACCTTACTAATTTGCTCATTGGTATTAATATCCTCTATTGTTACCCCATCCTTATCAGGAATCTTCCCTGGTGTGAAAAGATTCTTTTTGCCCCTTGTTGTAGGCCGTATCATGATGGAAACCAATAATTTTGACACAAATGAAACTTAAATTCTCTAAAAAGTTTATTGTAGCTTACTAGGACCAAAATGCAACTTACCCAAAAAAACCTCTAATAAATTAGTAGATTTGTAGCCTTGAGAGTGATTTTTTAAATCCTGAATTTGAAATAACTTGCTTATTTCTACTTTAATTTCTCCAAATTTTGTACTGTAGGATCCTTTATTATTTCTTCAAAAACCCACTAAAAATTAGGCTCTAATTTGGTAAGATGTTGAGTGATATGCAACTTCCAAGAAAATTATGCAGAAACCCTAATTTTGCAATAATCTACTAAATTCTACTTGAATTCCTCTAAAATCTATAATGTATCTTCTTCAATATGGTCTTCAAAAACCCCTTAAAAATAAGAATTTTTTTTTCCAAAATATGAAAGATATGCTCTTCCCAAAATCGCCTCCAAGATTGAGAAAATTCCTTGCCTCTATGGTGCGAAGATCATGCTCTAATACCACTTGCAATGAAATAACTTGCACAATCAAAGAATTTGATAGAAAATATATTAAAAATACCAAATAATAATTGATAATAGCAAGACGCTTCAAGGGGGAAAACTTCCTAATATCTCCAATGAGAACGCAATTCACAATAGGATGATGAAATAAGATTCACAACCTGCTATAAATACCTATTTATGCCTAAGATATCACCCAAGCTGAATTAGACAACTCTATATAAGCCCAAGGCTAACCCACTCAACTAAATAACAATATAATGATAATATTACTTGATTAGGATTTAAGATAACCACAAGCTAACCATTCATAACCTGATGTACACCAATATTAAGGGTGTAGCATAATTAGACTCGAATAAAAAATTAGAATCATAAGTGAGGCGATGTTCTCCCTACTCATCCATACATAAACATACGCCTCTTACCTACACTAAATTTCCTTATATACTCTATCAAAATTTAAATTGGTGAAGGCTTATCTAGTGTATGGCATTTTTTATATTCTCTTGTGTGGGTTATTAATCCTACAACAAGGTTCTATACCCATTGGATTTGAGGTTAGGCCTATAGACAATAAATATAATTATAATGGTTCTTCTAGTTTTTTGTAACCTATAATTCTCTTATTTCTATAATAGATACTTGAAATATATTTTGCACACACTTTATAGGAATATACTTGTCTTTGGATATTCTTCTATTCCTTTCTTTCCCTATAATACATATCAAGAGGTATCATAAACAATCCCATATTAATTTGAGACCAAGGCTTCTGAAACGTAGTCCTACCATATGATCATAGCTTCCAAATTTCCAAGGATTATTTAAGAGACTTCACAATTATATATCACTAAATTTCAAAGTTGCATTGCAATATAGTGGTATAAAAGATATAATTGTTACATTCTTCCTCCAATCTATATAGAATGTATTGCTATCATCCTCCTTTTTGAACTTAACTAGACTCTATCCAAGGTAGAATTCCATTCCCTATAAGCCACCCATACAAAAAATTTATCCTTGGGTAGACCATGGATTAATAAATAAAAAGTATAGGAATTTAGGGATCATAATAAAGGTTCCCAAATTTATTTTTATATGCCTCCCTCACCATGACTATTCCTAAAGAGATTTAATTCTACACTATATCATCCCTTTTATTATTTGAGATGATATATAAAATTTACTTAGATGCCCCATTAGGTGTGCACAAGTAGACGACATCTCTTTATAAAGGGCTCTTAACTCTATTCAATATTTTGATCAATGTTCCTAGACTAAGGACCCAAGGAGTTCTCAAAATATGTCTAAAGGCATATATTCTTTAATATTTTCTATGTTATCGATATCTTCAATCCATTTATCCATATATTTAATCTCAACTTATCTTATTTACCTACACTCTATTAAAAATCCTTCATAATAAATGGTATATAGAGTTTTATAATGTTCCATAAACCTAACTCCTTGGTACACCTAGTGGAATGAAGGAAATTCTTTCTATATCCTTATATGAATACTTTGAATGGATTAATCCATAATCTATCAATTTCTACACAAATTCTCCATACCAATTTTATCCTAAGTCCTTATTCATCATTTGGTGGCTTATGAATAGTAGGCCAGCAATCATTTTCATTTGCATGTAGATCTATGGATTTTATCAAGTTGAATTTCTTTTGTTCTCTTGTTTCATACCAAGAAAAATTATCTTAAATGTATTAAATATTCTTTATAATATTACATGGGATTTCAGAAAAATAAATGAATTAAATAGGAACAAAAGAAAGGCACATTTTGATGAGGACAGTATGGCTTGTAAATGACAACCACTAGTTTATCTTTATAAGAGGCTAAATTTCTCTAAAATGTGTCAACCAAAACTATCCATTCATTTTTTGCGGTATTCATGTTGATCATTGACATTCCAAAATAAGAATTTTGGAGTTTAGCAAAGATTTACTTAATACGAGAGATTCTTAACCATAATATTTTAATAAATATTTGGGACATGTTATTTATCTTCTATGATATTTCCCTTAAATTATAGTGGTCCAAATCTCCTTTGATTTAACCTCTTGTTGTGATGCTTCCTTATAAATTAATGTGTCTAACAAAAAAATTATATATGTGTAACATTATCCAACTTGAAAAATTTCTAAGGTCCTCTCAAATTCTTGCATTTCCATCCTCCAACTATCAACCAAGCACCTCTACAATAATGAGGAAGAGAACTAGGGAGATAAACACCCCTTGCCTAATTTCATGCTTGGATTGGAATAATTATATCAATAAACTAATTCTAGTATGAATTACAATGTTGTGATAGAATGGATCACCCATTTTTTCCAAACTTTATGAAAACTAAACCTATACAATATTTTAATCAAAGACAGTCATAAACCAATTATTTATATCTAATATGAGGATCATTACCGCCTTTATTATTTTATTGAATATATGATTTCATTTTATATGAAAATAATATTCAAAAAATTCTTCCCCAAAAGGATGCCACTTTTCTCATACTCCACACATTTCTTGAGCATATTGGCCATTTTTTTCAATATTATAAATCACATTAAATAATAAAATTGTTTAGGAAGTTTCAAAGGAATTTGAATTCTTGAATTTAGAAATTACTCCAAGGATAGTAACATTCCAAATATTGGGAATAGATTTCATCATTATACACTTCACCACTCTTGAAATGTCCTTTCCCACAATATCCTAAAATCCTAAAAATTAGGTACCCCACTTGAAAACGATGTATTTCAGGGACTTATTTGGCTCCATAAGAATCAACCACATTCTTTACTTCATCTAATGTTAATGGATCAAAAGAAATTAATTCTCACCCACAGGGGACTAGTGTCGCCCTAGCTCACCTGAGGTACCCAAGGTATGGGTTGTTGGGTTGTTGGGCTAGGTCATGGGGACACCCTTGTAGTACCAAAAAAAATTCTACTATTGAATTACCTTACAAGGGATATTATGAATCAAAATGTCTAATGGTTTAATTTTATGATGCACCTCAATTGTCAATTGGAGTTTGAAATATCTTACCCTCTCTCTTTTGATTATTTCCACATATATTATTTTATTTTGTATGGGTAATTTTATGGTATTAATATATTTTTTTAGTCTATAATGTTAAGAAAAAGGTGTAAAAACTTGGTGTTTGAGTTTCTTTTATCCAATCACCTAACTCTAGAATTTTGCATCGAAAATATCTCCTCTATTCTTTATATGCATTTGAATTATTTTATAATGTAGCATTCTTTATACTTTAATTTAGGAGTCATATTGCCATGCTACATTTTAGTGTGGATCTAAAACAACCGTCACAACTTTGTTTTTTGCAAAACACATAGGTTAACAGCTTAACACATACACATCATTTTACCTTTTTCCAACATGACTTCTAATTCTAACATTATTTGATAATATTATATATTAAATGAGGAACAACTCATAGTTTAATTAACTATAGGTTTTTTGTGACCAACTCCTTTAGTGGATTTTTATAGATGTTCGACTTTAAATTTATTTCCAATGTCTTGAGGATATAATGTTATCAATAATGTAAGAACCAATAAACCTGTTATTTAACTTGAACATCTATATACACATTTTCCTAAGATGACATAGCTATCTCACTTTGGTCAAATTGATTTAATTTCAGAATAGTTTCCTTTAATATAGTTATTTCAATATTCATGTGGATTAAAATTAAGAACCTTGATATCAATAATACTTGCACATAACCTTTTAATTATGTCATTAAAATATCTTGTCATAAATACTAATTTGGTTTTCCTTAACCTATAAAGTAGGTAAGTGAATAATAGGAAAATGGGTGCTTTATAACCTAGGTCATAGAACACCACTATTCTCCTATTATCATTCAATAATGTCCTAGGAGTCGTAATTGGATTGGATTACAACCTCACAAGGTGAGTCAATTCACAATGAGGAGGACCTAGGAGGGGGATTTTTAGCTTTAAGGTGTTCACCACCAAGAAAATGCTTGGAAAAGAAAATGTTGGAAAACACAATGTGATATGTAAATAAATGCTAAATGACCTAGATAGATAAATAAAATGCAATAGAAAACTATGAAACTGGAAATGTGCACCTGGGAAGTTTGGAGATGTTTTAAGGATTTTGAAAATGTAAAGAGGCTACCAAAAAGTGTTATAGAGGACTAATATTCCCAAGATGACATATTAGTCTCATTATTTTTGGGGCAGATGCAGAGTCTTCGAATGTAAAAACTGGATTTGAAAGAATCTCTTAAAAAGATTCTTGGGAGGACTAAGATGCCCAAAGTACCATGTTAGTCCCATTTTGAATTTCTGAAAACTCTAAATGTGATCCTGAGCTCCAAGGTCTACACTTGCTTCCTTTCCGATTTTAGGTTCTAAAACTTCCAGATTCAGCCTATAGGTGAGATTATGTGAAGATGACAAGTTTGCAATGCAACTTTGAAACTTTTAAAACTTTGCACTTCAAATGATCTTCAAGACTTCAACCTAGATCTGCAATAAAAAATATGCAAGAGTGGAAAAACTTGTTGTTTGTTAGTGAATGGGGGTTTGCCTTGGTCAAACCCCTTGTTGGTAATTAAACCTTGAAATGAAATAGAAATAATGAAGGAAATGGTGAATGAACAACATGAAATGCTACAACTCACCAAGCCCTTATAAATTTTGCAAACTTATGTGCAATGAATGCAATGGATATGGATCTTGAATTGCCTGCTTGAATCAAAACCTTACATCACAAATGTTAGCATAACAACATACATGATGCAAGAAGCTCTTTGATATGATGCTTGAATCTTGATGGTGGCTCCAAATTCTTGATATATTTTCTCTTGAATGCATAAACTTTCCTTAGGAATGAATATGTGAATGCTTGTTATTTTTCTTATATGAAAATGAGTGGAGGAATCTTGTATTTATACTTGTTCATTCTTAATATCCCGAAATTACACCCAACAAGCCGACATAGGAAATAATTAATTAAAGGAGGATAAATCCCACCATAATTTGAAATTAAATCCCAAAGATAAGCCAAGGAGGACTACGACACCCTAGGTGATGTCTCAGTCCCAAGGCTCAAATCTCAGGGCATAGACTCTAAAAATGGACCTTTTTAGGTATATTCAAAATCAAGGTCCCAAGACCCATGGAGGGAAAAGATGTCCTAGGTGTTGTTTTAGTCCTAGTCCACAAATCAGGGGCACACAAACAAAATCATTAAATAATCGTTTATCTTTTGATTGTTTTGATATTTCCCATAAAAATATATAGTTTATTAGGCTTGTGGATGCAAAATAGGACCAATTAAGCCATAAAAAAGTATAAATAAAGCAAGGAGGGCCCAAACAAGTGTGCAAATGCAAGGGTATGCTTTTTACTACACTATATTTAGCCCCCACTTTAGTGAGAGGATGAACTTGCTTCAAACTCACACTAAAGTATCCAACCATGCAATCAAGAGGGGTTCAAATGTACCAATGTTAGCAAGATAGGATGGCAACAATCAAGTGAGATGATCAACCACCCAGGATCAAGATCCTATGAAAAACCAACATAGGCACAAAGGAACACACACACATATGATATATGAATTTGTAACTAGATCACAACCATACACCATCAAAGACACGAAAAAAAAAAGGAAAAAGGAAGAATGGATCAAGCTTCGACTAGTCATCCAATGCAATGGAATGGGTCTAGGCTGAAGATTCACAAGTTGAACCTATTGTCCACTATGCAAACAAAGCACATGCTCACACAGGCTAGTGAAGCTAGGAATCCACTAGGTGAGCCCCATGAAGTCCATATAAATATCATACCCCCATGACTATGATAAGGACAAAATAAAAATGCACGCTCACAAGGGTTAGTGAAACCAGTTGTTCACTAGGAGAGCCCCAATGGACCATATCAAAGCCATACCTCCACGACTTTAGTAAGGTACAAAAATGCATCACAATAAGAAAGAGGGATGTTCAAAGGGATTCTTCTTAGTTCATGCAAAGTCTCATCTTAGGGAACATTGTGCTTAATTTTTCAAAGAGAGGACAAGTCAAAGAAATATCACTCTCAAAGGAAATCAAACCGAATGAAACCACCAAGAAAATGACTCAATGCAAGAAGAAAGAAAATAACACAATGAAACATGAGAATAAATGCCAAAATAATGCCGATGTATGCCCCCACTTTAAAGAAATTGCTAAACACCATGTTGTGATAAATTACATTAAAGTAGAAAAACATGAAAAGGAAAAGGAAAAGGAAAAGGAAAAGGAAAAGAAAAACAGAGGGTTTCCCCCAAAAAGCATAGTACGTCACATGCGAGCCGACTTAAGGCATGTCATCCACATTCCGAGCTTTCTCTTATATGTTGGTGTAATTAATTATTAATTACACTTTGCATAAATTTACTTAGGTAATTATTTAATTCCTAAGTTATAGGTTTTCATCTTTATCTTATCGACCTATCTTGTTGCTCAAGATAAGATTAGGTTTAGGCATCTTTGCTTTTATAAAGCAAATTATCTCTTGTATTATTTGGTACTTCGAATATATCAATTTGCACATTTCATGCAAACTTCTACTTTTTCATTTTCCTCTTATGTGGAAGCTCTATTCTAGTTTGCAATTAGATCTTGGTTTCTAACAAGGTATTAGAGCCTCGATTCATAGCCCCTTCTCAGCTTTGTTGGAGGAACACAGTGCAGAGCTCGTTCGAGGTCCCTCGAGGGTTTCAATCCTTGAGTATCTTTATGCAGCATCTTGGATCAGATCGGGGTTTTTCATTGGATTCAAAGCGCTGGAAAAAGTCAAAAATGGCTTTTATTTCATTGATTTTCATCACCGTTTGCCAGATCTGTGAGGGTTTCGAGCTTGGTGATTTTTCTGATAGATCTGGGGGTTGCCTAATTTTCGGAGCACTTTGGGCCCAAACGGGCATTGCCGTTGGATTCGCAGTGCCCAAAAACCCCTATTTCCATAGAAAATTTGTCTGATTTGGACACAGTCGTCCGGAGAGGCAAATTGTTTTTACCCAAGGGTCGTACAGCCCCCAGGCATAGTTTTCAAGGCATCAGAATCGAAAAAAAATCAATTTTTTTGAAAAGAGTGCCTTAAAACCGGCGCATGCAGTTCAAAATTTTTGGCCCGCTCACTCACCGCCCGACAGCCACTGAAGGGCCGCTCAGGCTGGCAGTGCCACCCCAGTGCACCGCTTACCACCCGCTAGGCCCTCTAGCCCCCGCAGGCCCTTTGTGCAGAGCTCTCGATCTTATGGGGGATCGGGCGCTATACGCCCAGCCCCCGGCCAGCTTTGTAGCACCACTCGCGGTCCTATGGAGGACCAGGGGCTTCACCCTAGGAGCTAGCCGCCAGCCCCCTAGTCTGCCTAGGCGACCAGGGGCCGAATATGTTTAGCCCCTGATGGCTTATTGGAGACCTTATTGGGCAACTTTGAGCAGTTTTACGGAACCACTCATAACTTTCACATACAACGTCATTTTTTTGCAAACAAGATATCACCGGAAAGCTATTTCCGAGCTCTACGCAATGGTATAGGTCCGATTTTTTGGTTTTTCATTTTTGATATCTTTTTTAGCCTCGGAAGTCAGATGTTTCCATTTTCACTCCGGGATGCATATCTTTTGACTCGCTTATCTGTTTTTCGCGATTTTCGCGGCGTCGGAAAGCTAGTTTCGGCCACTATGCAGATCTGAGGTCATTTACAGAATATGTGTACCTTTTTTATATGCATGCATTCATTTTTGTTTCGTGTTCTAGGTTTGCATTTTTGCCTATGTTTCTGTATTTTTTCATTATCTCCTTATGCAATCATTGGGTATTGTAATAAACAAACTGATATAAATTTCCATTAATGGGGGTTATTGCATCCATATTTCATGTTGGTGACAACTCGCATGAGTTTTTCTAGTTTCCTGTTGTTTCCCTTAGCTTCTTTCTTGCTTAGCTAGACACATCTTTGGTTTGCTTCGGTTCACACTTCACATTGGGATTTTACAGTTCTTGATCCACATTGGTTCAAATCTTTCTCATTTGAGGGCTATGTTTTTATGGTTAATGTTCCAAGATATTGATGGTACTCATCCTATGGGCAGTTTTAGTTTCAGTTTAGCATTGGCTTTGAGAGACACAACTTCCAGATTTGTCATCATTATGGGTCCATTCATCCTTTCATCTACTATTCCTTACAGATTCCAAAGTTGATCCATTATGTGAGTTTCCATTGTTCCTTGGCATCAGGTCTACTGTTGTATTTTTTATTCTAATTGGTATCTTGCAAACAGAACTATCTTTCCTTGCTTGCCGGATTTGGGGTTCCAGTGTTGCTTCTTCAGAGTTCTTCTAGTGCTTCTTCACAGCAGTTCATCTCACTGAAGGGGGGGATTTTCCCACTGGGTTTTCTCTCTCTTTACATTTGTACATGAGTACCTAATTAGGCCTTGTTGTCGGGACTCATATTTGCATAATAATTTGCTTCTCCCTAAGTTGCACTTATGGGGGGGTGTTGGTGTAATTAATTATTAATTACACTTTGCATAAGTTTACTTAGGTAATTATTTAATTCCTAAGTTATAGGTTTTCATCTTTATCTTATCAAGCTATCTTGTTGCTCAAGATAAGATTAGGTTTAGGCATCTTTTCTTTTATAAAGAAAATTATCTCTTGTATTATTTGGTACTTCGAATATATCAATTTGCACATTTCATGCAAACTTTTACTTTTTTCGTTTTACTCTTTTGTGGAAGGTCTATTCTGGTTTGCAATCAAATCTTGGTTTCTAACATTATATGTATATGAAAGGTGGTTAACTAGACAAAAGAGGCAATGATAGGTGACATACGAGGACAAGGCTACCTAACCCCTTGCCCCCACTTAGTGTAGGAAATGGGTGAGCTAAATAGGATGAAAATAATTATCAGTTAGAGGAATTAGGTGCTTTAACAAAAGGAAGAGTACCACATTCCTTGAGATGTTGAATTTTGTTACTTAAAGCATTACATTCAATAGTAGCATGACCATGAACTCTATGATATGCGCAAAATGAACTCTTGTAGTAGAATTTCTTTTGTGTTCTTGGAGGGAGAGAGATCAAACGATCTTGGAGGAGTCTCATCATGGTACTGTCTTGGTCAAAAGTGGAGGATGCTGCTTTATTTTGTGACAAAGATATCTCTTGCTTAGCACAAGGTGTCATACCTACACAATACTCTTTAGATTGTGAGATTTTGTTCTCTCCTTTATATGAGGGTGTAAAATCTAACGAATTTGAATCATTAGTGTTTTGCATGATGACATTTACATTAAGAAATGATTTCTTTGTTTGTTTCATTTCTTGCAAAGGATACCAATCAAGACCACAAGTGTCTATAATTTCAAGATGCACAACTATTAAAGTTGGCTTAGCAAGATGTTTTGTGATAGTGTTGACATCAATATTAAGTGAAGGCTTTTTTGTGTCTTTTGAGAGATAATAACCAAGACCACTAGACTTTTCTTGTGTGTGAGGTTATAGGGACACACATACCTTGTTCGCTAGCACCAAATCCCTTTCCACTATATCCAAGATTTTTCATAAGCTCATAACCTTTTCGATAAATTTTTTTCATCTCTTTTGGATTTGGTGGTTGTTGATAATCAGTGTTGCCAAAGTTTGTTTTATAATTTTCTTCTTTTTCTTTAGTGGTTGAGGTGGATGCTTTCAAAGGGTCTTCTGAGTTTTGTGTTTACATTACCATTTTTTCTGTTTCATGCCTCTTTATTATGATCTTTGATTGGCCATCAAAGCTAGGTGTGAAATCCAAGGAACCCCAATCATCATCTAATATCTTCATGACTTGTTCAATTTGTTTTTATTTGTCTTTTCGTTACATCAGTTCCACTTTTGTAGTTGGTATCAATTTTTTCAAAGGATTCTCTTTACCTTTCTCAATGTTCAAACAACTGTATGGTTCAGGATTGGCTTTGATTGTATAAACTTTGTTTTTATAGACATATTTCATGATACGATGAAGTGTAGAGGGCACAACATGAATCTCATGAATCCATGGTTTGCCTAAAAGGAGATTATATGAAAGATCATGAGGCATAACATGAATTGGTGTTTGTAATGTGGCCTTTCCAATTTTAATAGGTAAAGTGATTACACCAAGCAGTTGTTTTTGCATGTTGTCAAAGCCATTAATAGATAAAGAGGTGAGTAGTATTTTTGATTTATCAACACCAAGCTTATCCAAAAGGTTCATAGTACACACATTTAAGGCTAAGCCATTTTCAACAAGGGTTCACTTTATCCCCATGATATTGTATTGAGCTATTATCATGAAAGAATCACATTGTTTTTACACTTCCAAAGGGGAGAGTTCACTTTGGTGGAAAACAATGTCAGCATTTATTCCTTGAATCATGGATGCTATGTCATTCAATTGCACATTAGAAGGGATAAGAACTTGTTGTAAGGAATTTTGAAGCATACTATGATAGTTAGGTGAATTTTGAATCAAGTCCCATAAGGATATCTTTGCGAGAGTATTCTTAAGTTGTTCAACAAGATCATACTCCTTTCTACTATTCGAAGACAAATGTAGGGCACTAGGAAAGATAGGATTAAGCAATGGTAAGGATGTTGAAGGTGTTTGTCTTGGATGCATATTGTTCCTACTATTGTATGTATGAGCAATAGTATTGTAACTTAGTTGTTGCAAAATATTGTTCTTAGGTGGTGTGAGGATAAGGATGGGTTTGTTTTGAACTTGTGGTTTTTGAGACGGTGGATAAATGATAAGTTTAGGCTCGAGAGAGTACTCCAAGGGGTATCTAATGTGCAAAACCTCAGAAGTCTTATCGTTATTTTCATGATCTCTTAGTGAAGAGGAGTCTAATGTTACTTCATCATCTTCATCTAAGAAATTACTATTGTCAATGTTCTCATTTTCTTCCACTATTATATCTTCCCTAGTAGGAGAGCGTTTAAGAGAACTACAAACCAAATTATGTTCTTGACATTCAAGGGTTGGTTCTTGTAAAATGACTTCATCACATGTAATGGAATTATCAATGGTTGAATTGTCTTTTTCATCAATAGTGGGGATATTAGGAGAAGGATCTATTTGAATTTCATTTTTCTCTAAGGTATCATTCTCTTGTGCTATACCATCTACCCTAGTAGGAGAGCTTATAAGATGTTCATCATATTCCATGGTTAGATTTTGTAAAGTAGCTTCATCACAAGTAGGGGAGGCATCACTTTACTAGTTGAGAGAAGGAAAATGATGATTACCAAATAGATCATTCCAAATGGTAGGAGCATTAGGAAAGGGAGGAACAAGATTCTCATGAATCTCGATAGGTGCATCTTCTAATACCAACCTATCCTCTTTGTATCGAGGGGGAATATTAGAAGGAAAATTTTGGTTGTCATGGCTATCCTCTTTCACTAAAACATTCCCACAAGCAAGGGATGAATGTAGATTAGGTAAGGAGATTTTATAAATGTTTCTATGATCTCATCTTCTTGTTTTCTAATGACTTCCAAAGGGGAAGGAGGATAGGGAAAATAAAGACTCTCAATGCTTGTATCTTCTTTCACCAAGATACCTTTGTCACTAAGAGGAGAGGTACCAAGAGAAGAATAAGTATGATTGTTATGATTGTCTACACTACCATCCTCACCAATGGGTAATGTAATGTTACGGATTGTGTCAATGGTTTGATCCGCTTTCTCTAACATGTTCACATAACTATGAAAGATAGTAGAAGGATGAATAACATGTTTTTTAATGACCTCATTGGTGTAATCTAAATTGAACTCATAAGAGGGGATGTTGTACTTATGTAATCCATTTTTAACCATATCAAATCCATATCTCTTGAAAGAAAACATGTTATCATGGAAAAGTAAAGAAAGTGCAATGCAATGACATAAAGTGAAATGTTTAAATGAAATTTTCATATTAGCAACAAGGTAATTTTTTGATTACATTATGCAATGATCTGAAAGATGAAATATTGTAAATGAAAATTTGGAATGGAGCAATGCATGAAATGGGGCACTTTAAGCTAGATTTAATAAAATGGATGAAAAAAAAAGTCAATCCACTAAAGTAGATAACCAATTCCAACAAATAGAAGAACAAAAATGCTAATTCAGATCTTGAAAACCTACAATCTAAAATTCCATGGGGACTAAGACACCAAGGATGGAATCTTAGTCCTCCTAATGAAATTTGAAGGTTTCAAAAGCTGAAATAGATAGCAAATCACTTAGACAAGTTATTGCAACAGAAAACTAAAGAGGGAATAAGACACCACCAAGGTCATTTTAGTCCCAATAAAGGTTTTTTCTAGGAAATCAAACAATTCTAGGTTGATAATAGTGTTCCTAGGTTTCCTACCAAGGGACTTGATGTTTGGAAGTAGAAATTTGTGTAAATGAAAGCTAGAAAAAGTAACTAGTGACAAGCAATTGGATGCAAAAGTGAATGCAATTTTTTAAATTTTGAATGCAATAATAATGCAATTAGGATGATGAACAATTCAGTTTTTTAAATGAGATAAATGATGCAAGAAAGAAAAAATGCAACCTATATGCACTTTCACTAATGCAAATATGAGAAACCCTAGATGCACCTTCACTAAATATGAGAAACCCTAGATGCAATTCCACTAATGCAAGAATGAATGCAATCTAGATCTAATATTTTAAAGAACTCCAAATCAGAAAATGAATGCTCAAATGTCGAGTTCACTGAAATGAACAATAGGAAAATGGATGCTTTATAACCTAGGTCATAGAACACCACTATTCTCCTATTATCATTCAATAATGTCGTAGGAGTCCCAATTGGATTGACTAAAAACCTCATAAGGTGAGTCAATTCACAATGGGGAGGACCTACGAGGGGGATTTTTAGCTTTAAGGGGTTCACCACCAAGAAAATGCTTGGAAAAGAAAATGTTGGAAAACACAATGTGATATGTGCAAATGAATGCTAAATGACCTAGAAAGATAAATAAAATACAATAGAAAACTATGAAACTGGGAATGTGCACTTGGGAAGTCTGGAGATGTTGTGAGGATTCTAGAAATGTAAAGAGGCTACCAAAAAGTGCTATATTGGACTAAGACGCCCAAGATGGTGTATTAGTCCTACTATTGTTTTTTAGGGTAAATGCAGAGTCTTCGAATGTCGAAACTAGATCTAAAAGAATCTCTAAAAAATATGCTTGGGAGGACTAAGATGCCCTAGGTGGTGTTTTAGTCTCATTTTGAATCTCTTAAAACTCTAAATGTGATCCTGAGCTCCAAGGTCTGCACTTGCTTCCTTTTCAATCTCAGGCTTTGAAACTTCCAGATTCGGCCTGTAGGTGAGTTTGTGCAAAGATGACAACTTTGTAATGCAACTTTTACAACTTTCCACTTCAAATGATCTTCAAGACTTCAACCTAGATCTACAATTACAAATATGAAAGAGGAGAAAACTTGTTTGTTAGTGAATGGGGTTTTTCCTTGGTCAAACCCCTTGCTGGTAATTAAACCTTGAAATGAAATATAAATAATGAAGGAAATGGTGAATGAACAACATGCAATCCTACAACTCACCAAACCCTTATAAATTTTGCAAACTTGTGTGCAATGGATACAATGGATATGGATCTTGAACCAAATAAATGATATTGAATTGATTTCTTTAATCAATGATGCAGGAGCATCCTTGGTTCTTTACAATCCTGCATCAACCAAAAATATTTTCATTTCAGTTCTGTTCTTGTTCAGTTCAAGTTGGTAGATTCAATGTTTCATCGTATTTTCTCACCAAACCTTGTGGATCTATGTTTTCATCATGGACATGTTCATTTTCCTTATTCCAAGATTTTAGATCGATTGGATCTTTTTACGACAAGTTATTGCTTCCAGACTAAGTGGTAGTTTCATGAATCGACACCAGAATAGTTTCAAGCCTAACGACTAGTTTGATCTCTTGTGGATCTTTCTCATAACTTGAAAATACTTACATTGTGTTTTGAATTGTTTCATGGAGTTTCCCCGACCTTAGTTATTGGTCCACACTTTATCCTATGCACTTGCCGAGGAGAAATTCAAATTAAAGGCTAACCTATTTCATGCACATGTTACATTTTTTCTTCATCAGAGATTGTAATGATCTTTGGCTGATGCGGAGGATTCTAGTTCTATGGATATGAAATGAATCATTGTAACCAATCATTAGGATAGAAAATTAAGTAGAATTGGATAGTATTAGATTTGATCTATAATATTTCAGCTCGTATTAAAGAGCATATAGGAATATTGTATTTTGAGCATGTTGTATCAAGCCTATGAGCCCAATCTGTAAACCTAGATGTTGTCAACTGATTGTAACTAAAATTTCTAATAATAAGAATTGTATCAATGGGTAAATTTTTGAATTAGATTATTAATCAATCAATATAAAAGATAAAAACCCAAAGAAATTGCAAAACACAATGGAAGTTAAAATAAAGAACGATTATACCTGTAAACCGCCGAGTCTTCCATGATTCACTTTTGTAACACCTTCTATCTTGTTGGTTGACATGTTGCCCTCAGATCGAACATGCGAGCAATCTACAAATAAATGTCTAAGTCCTACACCAAGCTTTGAAGGATTTGATCAAAGTCTAAATGCCTAATGCCTATGACAATATAATTGAAATGCCTATGCCTAAATATGCCAAGACTAAATGAAGTAAGATGACAAATGCTACAATGTCTGTAGAATCTCTATGCATCTAATGTCTAAAATATTGTCTAATGCGAAAATGAGAGGAAAATGGCATTTTATAGAAAATGCCATTTTGAACGGATGGATGAGATTGAGAGATTGAGAAATGCCCTAGAATCAATGGTTAAGATTCAAAATGGCAACTCTCAATTAGGGTTAGGGAAAAATCCTTAAGTGAGTGGTCGAGATGTCATCTGAGAAAATCAAATCGGCGGTGGAGAATAAATGAGATAATCAATTTAGAAAATAAATATTTTCAAAAATCAAGAACATAAAGACTGCCTGATTTGTGAGATTTGAAAAATCAAGAAGATAAGAGTTGGACTGAAGATCAGATTTGGAAAATCAAGAATCTGCCCGATTACTTGATTTTTGGAAGATTAGTTACTATTTTGAATTAAATTAATTCAAAATAATGATTTTGTGAGACAATAAATAATCTTTTTCAGATTATTTACCAAAATGGAATGACAGTTAAGAAAGTGATGACATTTTAAATAATTTCGTTTATTTAAAATGAGAGGAATATTAATTTTGACAATTAAATAATTAAAGATAATTATTTAATTTAGCAGATAAGATTAATTAATTAAATAAATTAATCAATTATTTTAATTATGACAGTTAGTGACATATTAAATAAATAAATAAAATTTATTTATTTAATAATCAGGAAGAAATATATGACGAAGGGTAATTAAATAAATTAAGAAATTTAATTAATTAAGGGAAGACTTAGACAATTAATGACGTATTTAATAAATAAATAAAATTTATTTATTTAATAATCATAGAGAATACAAAGACATGAATTAATTAAACAATTATAAATTATTTAATTAATAGTCGAATGTGGACCAAGGACATAATTAAATGTTTTAATTATGCTAGGATGAAAGTGGTAAAAATGAAGCTTGCAGGCCTAGATCATTTTTAGGTGTCTACAAGAATGTTTTAATCTACATTTGCCTCCATGTTATGTGTTGCTTTTGTTGTGTGACTCTTGTTTCATGGTTGAGACTGTTCTCTGTCAAGACCCTCTGACAGTGACTACACCAGATTGGTATCAAAGTTAGATTCATTTCGTGAGAGATTGTCAGAGTTTGTGAAGTCCTATTGAAGATTTGTTGTGGGTTGGCAGACTAAGGATCTAACTTGAAGCTCCAAAGGACTTGTGTAAAGATGGTGGGAAGAAGAAATGGTAGAGGAAATGGAGTGCGCAAAAATGCAGACCTAGCTATAATGGAGATGTTGAGAGGAATTGTTGCTAGATTAGAAGTAGTCAAAACAACCTAGAGGAGAGGTCAACTAGTTGATGATATGAGTGATGAGGAGGTGGAAGAATAAGAAGGGGAAAGAGAAAATCAACCTATCCTGGATCAAGGAGAAGAGAGGTTCATAAGGGCCCTAACCTGAGAAAATACTAAACCACATTTCAATTCACTAGATTATAGTGATAAGTTGGATTTAGATGAATTACTTGATTGGATAAAGGAGATGGAGAAGTATTTTAATTTTTAAGGTGCCGCTAAAGACAAGAAGGTGAATTTTTCTTGTACAAAGTTGAAAGGACATGCCTCCCTTTGGTGGGAACATTTTCAGATGGATAGGAAAAGAAGAGGAAAGGAGAAGATAAAATCAAGGGATTGGATGATGAATAAGTTGAAGGAAAATTTTATGCCCATAGACTATCAGATCAGTTTGTTCTAGAAGTTGCAAAATTTGACGCAGAAGGAATCAAGTGTGACATAGTACACTAAGGAGTTCTACAAGTTGAATATTAGATCCAAAAATTTTAAGGACGAGACCGAGCAAGTAGCCAGATATGTGAATGGTGTGAGGCCATCTATATAGGATGAGATCAGTTTGATCAAGTTGTTGAGTGTGGTAGAGGAATATCAATATTCCCTAGAAGAAAAAGATAAGCTGAATAAAAGACATAAGTAGAGATAGAGAGGAAGAGGTGAAAGATTTCAAAGAGGAATAAATTTTACTGGAGGAGGAAGAGGACCCTTTGTAGATCAAAATAAAGATAAGGAAGTCAGTAAGAATGATAATTTGTACCATAGAGATGATGGAAACTCTACCGGAGAGTTGGATATGGTGGTTACCGGAATGAGGGCTATAGAAAAGATGATAGAGGACAGGAGAGAATAGTATTCAAGGGAACTTATTTTAAGTGTGGTGGAGAAGGACACAGAGAATTTGAATGTAATTAGGGAGAGACAAGCAGAAAGATAGAGAATAGTAGAAGAATAGCATTTTTTGAGGAGGGTCATGTTGGATCATCTAATAACCTGAAAGAGGGAGAAGTGTTGGTGAATAGAGTGATTGTAAATATTGTAGAGTGATTGTTGATAGTGGAAGCTCTGAGAACCTAGTTTCTGAAGAAATGGTGGCCAAATTGAAGCTGGATAGATTGAAACACCTAAATCCCTATCAGATAGCATGGATTCAAGATGAGCATAAGATACTAGTAAGTGAACAATGGTTGGTGAAATTGAAGATAGGAAATTATCATGATGAAGTTTTGTGTGATATCATGCCTATGGACGTATGCCATGTTTTGGTTGGGAAGGCCTTGGGAGTATGATAGATAGGATATTCATGATGGAAAGAAGAAAACATATACCATTGTTGCTAATGGAATGAAGAAGACTTTGTTGCCATTGGAGGATGTTCCTAAAGTTGAGATTTGTACAAATGCTAGAATTTTTTTGGTTGATGGAAGGATATTTCTAGATGGACTGAGACATGAGAACATGTGTTATTCCTTGGTTCCTAAGAAGGTTGGAGACTTAAAGCATATAGAAGAACAATAAGAGGAGGTAAAAGAGTTGTTGGAAGAGTATGAAGATATCATTTCAGATAATGTACCTAATGGATTTCCAACTATGAGGAGTATTAGTCATTGCATGCATCTAATTCCTTGATCTAGTTTGCCTAATAAAGTAGCACACCAAATGACACTGACAGAGAATGAAGAGTTAAATAGACAAGTGCAAGAGTTGTTGAGGAAGGTTTTGATCATAGAAACCTTAATTCCTTGTTCAGTACCTATTGTGGTAGCACCTAAGAAGGATGGAGAAAGGAGGATGTGTACAGACTGTAGAGACATAAACAAAATTGCAGTGAAGTATAGATTTCCTTTACCCTAGATGGATGACATTATGGATTGTTTGATTGGAGCTAAATACTTTACAAAGATAGATTTGAAGATTGGATATCATTAGATCAAAATCTGAGAAGGGGATGAGTGGAAAAAAACATTCAATACAAATGAAGGATTGTATGAGTGGTTGGTAATGCCTTTTGGACTAAAAAATGCACCGAATACTTTCATGAGGCTGATGAATGAGGTATTGAAGAAATTCTTGGGTAAGTTTATGATTGTCTATTTGGATGACATATTTATTTTCAATAAGACTAGAGAAGAACATTTGTTGTATATAAGACAAGTTTTGCAGAGTTTGAGAGAAGAGCAGTTGTTGATAAACATTAATAAGTGTAGTTTCATGAAAAAATAATTGGTATACCTAGGATTTATGATATTTGCCAATGTATTAGAGATGGATCTTGAGAGGATAAGAGCAATTGTTGAATGGACTACACCAGAAAGCATTGGAGAGGTAAGATCATTTCATGGATGGGCTAGTTTCTACCAAAAGTTCATTAGTAATTTGAATTCTATTTGTAGTCCTATGATAGAAACAATGAGAGGGGATAAGAAAGATTTTAGGTGAACATCTGGAGTAGACCGGAGTTTTCAGTCAAGTTAAAACAAAAGGTGACTAAGTAGCCTGTGTTGGCTTTACCAGACTTTAATAAGGTATTTTAGGTAGACTGTGATGCAAGTTGAAATTAAATTGGAGCAGTATTAAGTCAAGAAGGAAGACCAGTAGCTTATTTCAATGATAAATTGAATGATGCTAGGAGAAGATATTTAGTGTATGACCAGGATTTTTATGGCATAGTTCAAGCCTTGAAGAAGTGGAGACATTACTTGTTACCTAAGGAGTTTTTGTTGTATACAGATCATCAGGCATTGCATTATTTCAATAGTCAAGGTAAGTTGAATCAGAGACACATGAGATTGATAGAATTCTTGTAGAGTTATACTTTTGTTTTGAAGCATAAGAGTGGAAAGTCAAATAGAGTTTATTGATGCTTTGAGTAGGAGATGTAATTTACTAGAAGATATGAGAGTGGAGGTATTAGGATTTGATGAATTTAAGAACTTGTATGAGGAAGACCCGTATTTTGTAAAACCTTGGAGAGCTTGTAAAGAACTAGTCTTAGAGGATAGGAGTCAATGGTTGGATAATTTCATTTAGGAGGATATGTTGTTCAGAGGGAATCAGTTGTGTATACCCCAGAGTTCAATGAGGGATAGCTTGGTGAAAGAAAAACATAGTGGAGGATTGGCAGGACACTTTGGAATTGATAAGATAGTAGCATTGGTAAGTGAATTAATTTTGGCCATAGATTCATAAGGATGTTAGAAAAATTGTGTAGAGTTGCAGAGTTTGTCAAGTTGCAAAAGTGAGTAGTTATAATGTTTGATTGTGTAATCCTTTGACAGTTCCGGAGAGACCTTGGGAGTATATTAGCATGGATTTCATACTTGGTTTTCCAAAGACACAGAGAGGTATTGATTCTATATTTGTGGTGGTGGATATATTTTCTAAAATGGCACATTTCATACCTTGCAAGAAGACAACAGATGTAGTACATGTAGCAGAATGTTCTTTCAAGGAAGTGGTCAGATTGCATGGATTACCTAGGAGTATTGTTTCAGACAAAGATACAAAGTTTGTTGGTTACTTTTGGAAGACACTTTGGAAGAAGTTAAAGACAAATATAAAGTTGAGTTCTAATTTTCACCCACAAACTGATGGATAGACAGAGGTAGTAAACAGGAGTTTGGGGAATTTGCTGAGATTTTTGTTTGGAGAGAAGACCAGAAGTTGGGATTTAGTCCTTACACAAGCATAGTTTGCTTACAATAATTTAGTGAACAGGAGTACCAGTAAGACACCTTTTGATATTGTTACTAAAGTTCATCCTAGAGGTATATTAGAGTTGCAAGACATCAGGAAGGAAGATAAAATGAGTGTAGAAGTAAAGGAATTTGCAGAACATATGAAGAAAGTGCATACTCAAGTAAAATAACAATTGGAAGATATGAACTGAAAGTATAAGGAGCGAGCAGATGAAAAGAGGAGACATAAGGAGTTTGAAGTTGGAGAAGAAGCGATGGTGTATTTGAGGAAGGAAATATTTCCAGTTGGCACATACAATAAGCTCAAGATGAGGAAGTTTGGACCCTATAATATTTTGAAGAAATTTGATTCAGGAAATGCATATGAAGTAGAGTTATTGAATGGCATGGGTATATCACCTATATTCAACATTGCAGATCTACATGAGTACCATGAAGCATAATTTAGTGAAAACAGTAAAGAAAAATTGGAGAAACAATTGCCCAAAAAAAAATCAGATGAGATAGAAGATATTTTGGATATCATAGATGGGAGGAAAACATGTGGAAGATAGTACAAATAATATCTTGTGCAGTGGAAAGGTAGATCAATGGAAGATTCTTCTTAGATTTCTCAAGATAAGGTAAACCATATTGGTTTTCCTTTAGCCCCAACAAAGTGAGGGAATCACTTTTCAATTAACCCTGGATGTCTGATACAAGAGCATCCTTGGTTCTTTGCAATCCTACATCAACCAAACATATTTTCATTTTAGTTTTGTTCTTGTTTAGTTTTTGTTCAGTTCAAGTTGGAAGATTTAGCAATTCATCATATTTTCTCACCAGGCCCTGTGGATCTATGTTTTCATTGTGGACATGTTCATTTTCCTTATTCCAAGATTTCAGATTGATTGGATCTTTTTCTGGCAAGTTATCACTTCCGGATTAAGTGGTAGTTTCTTGAACTAGCACCAAAATAGTTTCAAGCCTAATGGCTAGTTTGATCTCTTGTGGATCTTTCCCATAACTTGCGGATCCTTATGGTGTGTTTCAAATTGTTTCGTGCAGTGTCCCTGACCTTAATTATCGGTCCACACTTCATCCTATGCACCTTCCGAGGAGAAATTCAAATTGAAGGTCAACCTATTTCATGCACACGTTACATTTTTTCTTCATCAGAGATTGTAATGATCTTTGGCCAATGCGGAGGATTCTAGATCTCTGCATATGATATAAATCATTGTAACTGATCATTAGGATAGTGAATTAAGTAGAATTAGATAGTATTAGATTTGATCTATAATATTTTAGCTTGTATTAAGAAGCATATAGGAATATTATATTTTGAGCATGTTGTATCAAGCCTATGAGCCCAATCTGTAAACTCAAATGATGTTGGATGATTGTAACTAAAAATTTTGATAATAAGAATGTTTGAATCTGCATTTTCCTCCATATTTTGTGTTGCTTCTATTGTGTGACTCTTGTTGCACATTCCAGACTATTCTCTTTGAAGACCCTCCTACCATGACCTGCATTTTCCTTCATATTATGTGTTGCTTTTGTTGTGTGACTCTTGCTGCATGGTCCAAACTGTTCTCTTTGAGGACCCTCCTACCGTGACTGCACCAATCAAAAACTTATAGATCACAAATGTTAACACAACAACACACATGATGCAAGAAGCTCTTTGATATGATGCTTCAATCTTGATGATGCCTCCAAATGTTTGATAGATTTGCTCTTAAATGCATAAACTTTCCTTAGGAATGAATACTTGAATGCTTGTTATTTTTCTTATATGAAAATGAGTGGAGGAACCTTGTATTTATACTTATACATGCTTAATATACAAAAATTACACCACAACAAGCTAATATAGGAAACCATTAATTAAAGGAGGCTAAATCCCGCCATAATTTGAAATTAAATCCTAAAAATAAGCCATGGAGGACTAAGATTCCCTAGGTGGCATCTTAGTCCAAAGGTTCAAATCTTGAGGTACAGACTCCAAAAAGGGACCTTTTTAGGTACATTCAAAATTAGGGTCCTAAGACCCATAGAGGACAAAGATGCATTCCCTAGGTGGAATTTTAGTCACAGTCCACAAATCAAGGACACATAGACATAATCATTAAATGATCATTTATCTTTTGATGTTTGTCAGGATTTTCCATAAAAATATATAGTTTATTAGGCTCGTGGATGCCAAATAGGACCGATTTAGCTATAAAGAAGCCTAAATAAAGCAAGGGAGGACCAAATAGTGTGAAAATGCAAGGGTATGCATTTTACTATACTACGGTAAGGCCATTTAAATTAGATATACTATTGACCTTCTTCTTATAACAATTTTTGCTAAATTTAATTAATTATTCTATTTAGTATTTGAATTATATATTAGTTTACATATACCTTAAAAAATAATATTCATGTGGAATAGTTATTACGGATGATTTTCATTATTCACATGATTTTAGAAGTCAATAAACAAACTATTAAGTTTAACCATCAACACTTTTTATTGGGTAGGAATATAGTTTAAATAGTATAATTAATCCCACTATATTGTTATCAAACATCACATACACAAGAACCTAAACGGTTCAATTAATTACTCTTATCTAGGTTCCACTAGATTCGATGGAGTTAGTTTTAAACACAAATTTCACTTGAAATGATTCTCTATTTGATATTTCAATTAGCCACTATCTCATGTTATGACAATTCATTTCCACGGATGGTTTTAGTAGAATCTCTCATTTAATGATCCACAATGTATTATTTTTTAAACTCTTTACAGTTGTAAACACTAAATAAATTTTATCTCAGTATTATAAAAGGTTTGAAATATATTATTTTAGACAATTACAATTATTTTAATTAATTCCAAAATGATCCTATTTGAGTTCCACTATTTAGGTTAAATATAAATTTCAAGATATAGACCTTTCTTACTTAGTTGGGAATTACATTTATATTTGATGAATTCTCAAACTTACATTTTCGTAAACCAAAATTTTATTTATTAAGTCCCAAAAAGGACTTTAAGTTTCCACTTGAAAGAGGGGTCCTAGTCTCATGGACCCCCACCATGATCTTAACTCTCATTAAATTGGTTTAAACTAGGCTTTAAATTAACCAAAAAGGTAGGAGGTTGAGAATTCAATCTCATTTGTTGGATGTGATTGATTTTGAAGCGTTAGATCTTAGGGAATCCTAAGAAACGCTAATCATTAAGGACTTAGATACCTCTTCTAAACTCATTTTATGCTTTCATTTTCTTTGTCTTATTTTTATGATTCAGTTGAAGGCTTTGTCTTTGTTTTGAGGACGAGAGGAAACAATGGTGGATTTACTACAACCATGGAAGGGTCATAGTTTCTTTAAACAAGTAGATGAGAATATGCATCCTTACAAAATAATGTCCTTCAAATTTCATTTTGTATTTTCTTGTTTCCTCCATCAACAAAGGTTATTTTCAATCTGTATATTGTTGTTTTAAATTCCCTAATATCTACAAGTTTAAAACCCTCAATCTTGGTTTACTTTTATAGCTTAGAAAGACATGCATTATTTACACAAGAATGCATATAAATTGTGGTATTGTTGTTCAACAACATACTTGTCTATTAAGATTTATGGGTATTTTTTTCTTTCCTATATTTAGCAAGATAATATATATATATATAGGATTTACTACAACCATGGAAGGGTCATAGTTTCTTTAAACAAGTAGATGGGAATATGCATCCTTACAAAACAATGTCCTTCAAATTTCATTTTGTATTTTGTTGTTTCTCCATCAACAAAGGTTATTTTCAATGTGTATATTGTTGTTTTAAATTCCCTAATATCTACAAGTTTAAAACCCTCAATCTTGGTTTACTTTTATAGCTTAGAAAGACTTGCATTATTTACACAAGAATGCATATAAATTGTGGTATTGTTGTTCAACAACATACTTGTCTATTAAAATTTATGGGTATTTTTTTCTTTCCTGTATTTAGCAAGATAATATATATCGCATACATTCTAAGAGGAAAATTATTGCAAGCCCATGTGGAGCTCAAATTTGAAGGTTACATATATTTTTTTTATAAAAAAAATAGGATTAATTTTATTTTAATGGAGGAGGGGATTTTACACCCCACTGTGCCTCCCACTTGGGAGGACACGACCTCCAAAGGTGCTTGTGGTCCCGATTATAGGCTATGACCTATAATGGAGCCACAACCTCTTAGAGTTAAGCCCTCCCATGTCATTTTCCCTATGTAAGGCCTCGACCCTACACAGGTCATGGGACCTATGTTTTAATTAATCTCCTTTTACATTTATTTAGAACTTTTGATGCATTAATATGATTTAAGATTTAGTTTATGGGTGATCCCACAATACTGGTTTATAATTTTTGGCCAAACTAGACACTAAACTGATCTTTTCTAACTAAATCTTCACTTTTGGGCACCTATAGCGGCTAAATCGTGAGGAATTTGAAGATAATGCAAACTAGTGATCTGTTGATTTTTTCTATAGATTCTAAATATATTTTTTCTAAAAAATTTGGAATCAGATTGCATTTCTTTTTCCATCTCCTTCGAAAACTATGTTTTTCAGTAAACACCATTTTTAAGGAGTGACTCTCACCATATAACACTTAACATTTTTTCTATGAAGGATAAAATTCTATATTTTTGTGTTTAGATTTATAACTACGATATCTAGTGCTTCCAATTGGTTTCATAGCACGTTTTATTGAATACTTTTTCCTTACTTAAGTTTCAAATTCAAACCAATTACAATTTAGACATAGGTTGTATTGTATAACACAACTTTTTTTGTATGTATCAAAATTCCTTTTTTTTTGTTGGATCAAGGACTTCAATGTCTAGTGCACTCATATTTTAAAAAAAAAAAATTATAATCTTCTATTTTTCCACATGTGCAGACAAAGAGCTTGATTTTTGGCGAAAAACCTACATTCACAAGAAATAAAAAATAAATATAATAATTAAATTAAATTTATTTAAATTTTTTTTTGGGAAGATTATAATAACAACTACGTACTTACAAAAATTAATTTTTAAATGAATTCATTTGATCCCCCAAAAAGTAAATCAAAAGTGGTTTTTTATCAGCATTTTGATACGTGTAAAGGAGACTTCGTTATAGGTATGGTTTAAAACTAGTGGGTTTTTATCCAAGGGGTTTTGATCTAAGGTAGTTTGATCAAACCCTCTTCAATTGGAATGCTTTAAATGGAACTTTTTAAGGCTTAAATCATTATATTTTCTAAAAATATGTGATTTTAGCAAAAAATAGAATCTCCCAAAAATTGTATACCAGCTTTGTGGGATCACCCTTATGTAATTTTTTTTTAATGAATACAATATATAATATGTTTATATATGTCATATAAACTATAATATTTTTTTATATATTTATATATAAAAATTTAATATATACACTGCATATAAAATTAGAGAAGGGTATATTAAAACCCATATGAAACATATATACATTTCCTATTAAAAATAAGTAAATTTATGAGTATATATAAACTAAAATAATAACTTGTTCTTGTTCATCTAAATTATTCTTGATCTCCTATGTAGAGTGTAATCTTTTCTCTATAGGAAGACATATTTACTTATCCAGCTACTCTTTCCTCTTCTCTGTCTTCCTTGCAAATTACTTCAACTCTTTTAGCCAATCAACTACTGCAATACCTCCTAGCCAATCTTCCTACTCTGATACCATTTGATGTAGTTGAAGACCAAGGCCTCGAATAAAAGTGTTGATCTTCACATCCACCACACCAATATATCATCTACCCAACTGAAAAGTAATTCTCATAAGGAAATAAACAAACAATTTTTTTTTGAAATATAAATCATCATGCATATAACTGCACTAAAACTTGTTGAAATACCACTTTTCATAATTTATTTTGAATATCAAAACGTCTTCCAATTGCTTTAAAAAATTGTACATGAGGATTCCCCACATTCATCTATAGCAAAATAAATGATTCAATTTTTCCTACTAGCAATACCATGCGAATTTAAAATCCAAACTATCAGAAAATCCATTTTTGAACAAAGGGTACTTTGACCAAAATCAACAATTTGTGAAATTAACCAAAGTTCTCCAGCATTGTTGATGACAAGAAATTCATAGCTACATGTTGATTTTATCAATTACAATCACTAAGAGCTAGTTACAACAAACTATAGAGAAAACAAAGCACAAGAAAACTTCTACAAGCATGTTTATTGCCTTCAACATCAAAATTTCTGAAACAAGATACTCCAAAAAAAACTACAACAACAAAAATCAACTCTAAATTCTCCAATTTTACACTTGGATGCTCCCTTCAATTCTAGGTAATTTTTTCTTCTTAATTTTTTTTTTTTCTAAAATTTTTCAACCTCTAGCATCCTCCTTCAAGACTTGGTGTTTGTTTTTCTTTCTCTCCCAGTTGCATTTTCTATAACTTTTCCTCTTCTTGAGTGTTGGGAAAATTCTCTTGCCATTTTTGTAGGAAACGACATCTCCTTCCCAAGATCCTCAACTTGCAACAACAAACCACCCTCACAGATACACGAGAGAAGCAAACAAACCTATTCTTCCAAATACCAAAAGATGATATTCAAAAAATGAGATGCTAAATTACATAATGTACAGGCCTTTTAAAGGTATGAAAAATGAAACGGGTGAAAACTACCCAATACGGGAAAAAACAACCCAAGTAATTAACCTAAGTTAAAATTAACACTAACACTACCCCTTAAGTGAAAACTTATGGAGATTAATATGAAAAATGAAATGCAAGATGGGTCTCGGCTATAAGGCCATGTTAGGTACCCTTGCACAACTACTATGCAATGAAATTTATCACAACCAAAGGAAAGGAGAAAAACCCTGTGGGAGAAAAATCCTTTGAAAAAGAGAGAAAAAAAAGTTGAAAAAGTGAAAAAAGATTTTAAAAAAAAAGTGAGAGGAGGACTTCACAAGACCCCCCAAGGACAACTCCCATCACTAATCTCAAAAAAATACAAAAGGAGAGAGATTATGTAGCCCCCCCATAGAAAAGAGTGGAAATGTTGAAGATCCCCCCATGATGAAGAAACTCTTGTGCTAATCTTATAAATATGAAGAATATCCCATGTCTACAAACAACATGCCTCCCTTTAGGGAGAAACAACCATTGATACAAGATAAAATCCAACTCCAAAACAAGAGAAGGGAGAGGAAGAATCAACATAAATGATTCCTCTAAAAATTGTCCAGGTGCCTCCATGTAACCAAATGTCACATCATGATTTGGTGTAATCTCAATTGAAGAAGGTGGATCAACAAGACCATGTGGAAAATCTAAAGAAACAATTTCCAAAGACAAAAATGGTGTGACAATATTGTAGATACTGTCATAAAAAAGAAGGGATATACCCTCAAATGCATCACCCAGATCAAAAACGTCAGATTCACAAAAAAACTCCTCGAGAACATTCAAGTGACTATCCCACAAAGAATGATCTGAAGGATCAAAAACATCATGTTCTACTAAAAAACCAACCTCTAAAGTAATTTGAGATGAATCAACATAGGGCTGAAGAACTCCAAAGTTAAAATGACCAATCTCTCTAGAGTAATTGCTATCAAAACTTGCAAGAGGGGTGTGAGGCTCATAATCATCATCAACAAAAAAATTAGAAAATGTATAGAGATGAGACTCATGATCAGCTTCACCAACAACAATGACTTTGCTAGTATCAGCCTCTCTAATGAAAAAAAATCTGCAGTGAACTCTATAGACCTAGGTACCTCACCATGAGTAATATGATAGATGGAAAGTAGATCTGTGTACAAATCGGGAATACAAAGTACATATCTAAAATAAGCATCACCAATATCAAAAATTATTATCCCCATAGCATCCAAAAGCTTACTATCTCCCAAAAAAATCTTAGAAGTATCAGTAGGATGAAGACCCAAAAAAGGATAGGGAGTAAAATCCATGTGATGAGATGCTCTTGAATCCGAAAACCATTTATCATCACCAGGATGAACTACAGAAGTTACCAATATATTTCCTTTACTCATGTAGAGTTTATCTTCTTTACCACTTACAAATCTTGCATTCCTTGACTGTGTAGGTTTGAATGAATGTGAAGGTGAAGATGATGTAGATGGAGAGGCTATAGAAGGAGTCACAGATGAGGGTAGTGGAATATTGTTCTTCTAAAGAAGATGTGAAAGCTCATCAATCTTCTTTGTATAATAGTGGTGTTCATCATGACCTTTTTTCTTGTAATACACACAACTGAACTTCTCCTTCTTAGGTTTATCCTCTTTTGAAGAGGTGGATGACTCATTAGAATTTTTCTTAGCCTTAATTTTCTTCTTCCCTTTTCTTTGAGATGCTTGTGCAACTAAAGCATGATTCATAGAGACCCCCTCTAACTAGACAAGTTTGGCTTGCTCCCTCATCAAACAGTCATAAAATGTATCAAAAGAAGGCATTTTAAATGCATTGTCCAAGGCATCCATGGTGGAGTAGAAAGTAGAAGTAAAAACTACAAATAGATAGTCTCAGCTTAGAAAAAATTAAAAAATGGACTTCTTATCAATTTTACCCTTCCCACATCCCACCAATTGTGACCTCATAGATTTTAACTTGACTAGGAAATCATCAATGGAAGGAAATGCATTAGGGGAAAGAGAAGTTAATTTTGCCTCTAGTTGCAAAGCATAAAACTCAATGACCTGACCAAGCAAGTTTTGTAACTCATCCCATACCTCATTGGGTGTATTATACTCCTCAATATGGAAAAGAAGGCTTCTAGAAACATGTAAAGATATCAAACCAATAGCTTCATCACACTTGTTTTTGTGAGGAAATGTTTCATACTCCCTTGTAAAATTGGGTTGTGTATCATTCAGTGTGGACCACAAACCCTTAGATTGGAGCAACCTATACATTTTAATCTTCTTGGTATGGTAGTTATGGGGGTTAAAAGTTTAATTGAATCAGTAGTAGCCATGATAGCAATTTGTACCAAAAGAAAGCAAGAAATGCACCAAAATAATATAACTGAAACCTCCAAGAAAAATCAACCAATGCAGCCTCTCGAGATTTATTTTTCCAACATCCAAAAAATATCACTTAGGAATTTAAAAAATATTGAATATGTACATGAATTTTTATGTGCAAGATATCCTCTTCACGACCTATGAGACTTGCTCACACCAACCAAAAGGAGTGCAAAGCTATTTAAATAGTAAAACAATAACCGACATTGCTAATGTGGGATGACTTTTCTAGCAAAACAACCTAAAAAAACCTTTGGGCCCACACCACTTGGCTACATAGAAGCCCTAAATACTTATTATCATTGAAACTTTATAAAGTATATAGTTTGATTTAAATGTTTTTCCACTACTGCAAATAACCCACATTGCCCTCTGACATGCAAATCATATCCATGAACAAATAGTAGTGGAGATAAATATCAACCTCAAAAAGGGAGAAATCATGCTAATTGTGGCCTTCCTTCAACACAAAATCATCCCTCTCATAGGTGAAAACATTCCTCTACTAAGCGAAATCAGCTTCCTTCCTCTCATTCAAAGGCTCGATCTCAGGTGTGAGGCACGACAAAGGTTGTGCATAATGCCACAGGCTTGATGAACAATTCCTCACTATTTTTGAGTTGCCCAGGGTACAATGAAAATTGGCCTACAAAACACTAAAAAATGATTCCTCCAATCACAAATTGTTGTCTTCTTATGGAAATCATGGTCTTCCCTTTGCAAATACATAGGTCCCTCAACAAATAGAGTGGGAAAAAGAAAAATGCATGGGTGGTGGTGATGAGTCACAGGTTGGAACAGATGGCACAACCTACAAAAAATGCCTCAAATAGTAATTTCACAACGTAGCCGAGATAAATTTCATGGACTCAGGGTTTTATCACATCCTCCACAAAGATACACAACTAACTCGTCCTCCTTTATTGATTTGTAGGCACTCTTGAATAGAAAATTCAATGCTGCTATCAAATTGTAGGCTTCTCTCAATAGAGATGCACAAAGATTCACACCTCCAAATAGAAAATTGTGCCTCTAATAAAAATCGAGTACCCTTCAAAAACCAAACTGCATCCTACAAAAGGAAAATCATTCCTTCAATAGAAGGAAATTGACAATAATGGAAACTTTGAAATTTAATAAATTTCAAATGCCAAAAAAAACTTTAGCAAGAAAAAAAATGTCTAGATCTCCTCGGCAGAAACTCTCTAGGGAGGTGAGCAAGAGGAGGAGCTCTGATACCATGTAGGAGATGACAACTCCTTCCCAAGATCCTCAACCCACAACAAAAAACCACCCTCATAGATACATGAGAGAAGTAAACAAAGTTATTATGCAAATACCAAAAGATGATATTCTAAAAATAAGATGCTAAATTACATAATGTACAAGCCTTTTAAAGCCATGCAAAAAAAATAGGTGAAAACTACCTGATACGGGAAAAAATCACCCAACCAATTAACCTAAGTCAAACTTAACACTAACAATTTCCCCTATCAACATTAATTTATTGTTGCCAAATATCTCCCCATATAATTCAACTCCACTACTCCTCCCAAGTGCTTGCAACCATATCCACCATTCAATGCATAATTTTAAAAAAAATTGAAAGTTGAGTTACACATCCTAGGAATCGCTCCATCAAGCCTAGGCATGGGATTTTGAACTCCCAAATTGTCATTCATTTTCCAAATTGTAACAAAATGAACTTCAACATAGTCTTTCACCAAAGTGAGCTATGTCCCTTGGAAATTCAGAAGAAGTATGAAGCTTTCAACATAATAGTCTTCATCAACAAAACAATGATAAAATGGACTCTTGTTTACAATGGTTTGGCCTTGAATGTGTGTAGTGTAAGACTTTTGAAAAGACTTAGAATGAGCAAAAATGATATTAAACATGATTCTTTATCTATTCAAGGATTTGACAACATCGAAAAACAACCACTCAAAGTCATCACATTACCTATTAGAGTTGGGGAAGTAACATTACAAACTTCGGTCCACATTATGCCTGACAATCTTTCTTACAATCTCCTTTTAGGGAGACCATGGATTCATGAAATGAATGGTGTGCCTTCCACTCTACATCATATCATGAAGTATGTCTATAACAACAAAGTCTACACACTAAAAGCTAATCCCAAAAGTTGTTTGATGGTCGAAAGAGAAGGACACAATCCTTTGGAAGCATTGGAATCCTATACACCACAAGCTGCAAGAGAAGAATAAAAAGAACAAGAAACAAACATTGATGAACTTACTAAGTTGTTGGAAGAAGATTGGGGATCCTTGGATTTCACACCAACATTCATGGGATAATATAAAATAACAACAAAAGACAAAAAAAAGCAAAAGAAACCAATGGTAAATTTTCAATGCAATATCAATTTAAGCATCCACCTCAACCACTTTAGAAGAAACAAACTACACAACAAAATTTTATGAAGCCAACTATGAGTAACCACCAAATCTGAAAGAAATGAAAAAACTTTAGGGAAGAGGTTACAAACTTATGAAGAAACTTGTTTATATTGTAAAAGGATGTGGTGCTAGAGAACAAGGTATTTGTGTCCCTATAGAGCCTAATACACAAGAAACAACTCATGGTCTTGGTTAATGTCCTTTGATAGAAATAATAGTGTCAAAAAAGAATTCACTTAATGTCAACACTCTTACAAAGGATTCATCTAAACCAACTTTAACATTAGGGCATCCTGAACTAATAGACACTAGTGGTCTTGATTACTATCCCTTAAAAGAAACAAATGAAACAAAGAAATCCTTGCTTAATATCAATGTCATCACCCGAAACACTAATGATTCAAATTTTATAGATTTTACACCCTCATTTCAGGGAGTACAAAATATTGCAATTTTAATAACCTTGTGTAAGTATGACATCTTGTACTAAGCAAGAGATAGCTTTGTCGCAAAATAAAGCAACATATTCCACTATTGATCAAGAGAGTATCTTGTTGAGACTCCTCCAGGAACATGAAATAAATTTCATTACAAGAGTTCATTTTTTGCATATCATAGGGTTCATGGTCATTCTACTAATTAATGTAAGGCTTTGAGTAATAAAATTCATCTTAAGGAGTGTGGTGCTCTTCCTTGTGTTGTAGCACCTAATTTGTCTAATTGATATTGATTTTCATGGCTCACCCTTGTCTTGCACTCAGTGGGGGCAAGGGGTTAGGTAGTATGACACTTTGTGCCAAAGTTGGACACTATGCACCAAAGGTGGATGCTTTACACCAATCTTTATCTTCGTCCTTGTATGTCACCTATCAATTTCCTCTTTTGGCTAGTTGATCACCTTCCATGTTTATATGAGAGCAAGCTTGGGATTTGACTAACATGCCTTAAGTTGGCTTGCATGTGATGTACTGTCTTTTTGGGGATATCCCTTCCCTTTTCATGACATAGCTTATTGGAAACATATGACTTGGAATAGGGATTTCTAAATAAGCTCTCATGTATTCATCTACTTTAAACAAATTGTTCACAACAATAGTGTTAGAAACTTCTTTAAAGTGGGGGCATACATTGACACTCATGTTTCACTATGTGATTTTCTTTATTCTTACGATGTGTCCTTTTCTTGGTGGTTTCATTGGGCTTGATTTCCTCCAAGAGTGTGATATTTCTTTGACTTTTCATATCTTGAAGACATTAGGCATGATGTTCACCTAAGATGAGACCATTACATGAACAAAGAAAAATCCCCTTTAACAATTTTCTTACATAACATTACAAAAGCATTTACAAAATTATTACATTGTGGTGCCTTATCAAAGTTTTCAGGAGGATAACTTCGGTATGGTATGAGAGGCTAATATGATTCTCTCATTTTGCACTTCATTGGGATAACTCACCTAGTGGATAGACTAAGGTTCCACTACCCTAGAGTGAGCATACACATATTTGGGAAAACTCACCTAGTGGACAGACTAAGGTTCCACTACCCTAGAGTGAGTAGAATGTGTTATAGGCAAACCCCATTCCACATCGCATTGCAACATATGTACTTGATCATTATTTTTCTTTTTCTTGACCTTTGGCAGGGTATGGTTATGTATCTTTTTTATTGCTGCATACTTCAGTGTCTTGAATGTCTACTTTAGTGTGATTTTGAAACGGGGTCATCCTCTCACTAAAGTGGGGGAAAAATGTAGTGTCAAAAAAAGTAATCTTTTTTTACACTTAATTTGATAATTAACATAAAATTGAATCAAAAGTGTCTTGGAATGGTGTTGTAATGTGTTGTTCATATTCACATTATTACATGACCCTTATTTAATTAAAATGTACCATAATTTATACTTTACAAGAGTGTTGTAAAGTCTTTTAACACACTTTCACACTTTTCTAAGGTTTATTTAACTAATTAAGCCTAATGGCCCTTTTTGAAATAAAATATATGTACCTTATTTAGGTGTTGTAAATTTTTGTGACACACTTTCACATTTATCTAGGGTCCCCTCAATTAATGGTGGTTAATTAAGTTTAATTGGCCCTTTTCATTCAAATTCAAACTCTCTTTTCAAGGATCTATCTCGACACCCAATAATGATATTGTATGACATTTAATTTGGAAAATTTGGTGTCCCGAAAAGTGCTACTAGCACCCATTCTCCTTTACTGGTGCAAGGTGTCCTCTCCACATAGGACACCCATTTCTTTACATTTTTGAGATGGGTTTTTGACATTATTTCATCCCCCTGAAGCATAGTACTAGAAAGTTGTCCTAGGACCCATTCGCCTTTAGTGGTGAATGGGTCCTCCCTTAATAGGACCCCTCTTTTTGAATTTAATTATGGTGGGATCCTTATAATTTTAATACCCAAATCTAAGGTGACCGGCTTGAATTATTTGAATTTCAAGGTTAATCTCTAGAATTATATAAATAAGGGGTTAATTCACATAGTTTTAGCCTAGATGTTCAAGCACTCATCCATGATAGAAAATTGGAGTTCACAAGAGAATTACAAGAGCATTCACAAGAAACTACAAGGTAGATTTCTAGAGTTTATTTTAGCAATTCAAGATCAATTCATCATGTCAAGGGTTAATCTATTCATGCATGTGGTTGAGCTAAGATAGGTAATGTTGTGCATTCAGGATCTATTTATAAGCATCATTTCAAATCCAAGATCTGCATTCTTCATTGCCACTTCATGTTAGTTTTCATATTTACATTACAAGAGATCATCCAAGGTATCTACATTGCATTATTTCATGTTTCATGCTTCAATTTCTTTATTTCATCAATTGGTTTAATTAGGTACCGCAAGGGGTTTGACCAAGAAAAACCCTTATCCACTAACAATCAACAAGTTTTTCTTCCCTTGAATGTTTGATTGCAGATTTACAAGTTGAAGATTAAGTGGAGCAAGTTTGGAGAAAAATTGGAAAAGTTGTCAAGTTGTAAAAGTTGTCATCTAAAGTGAAAAATCAAATATTTGAAGCTACAAAATTATCTACATACTTCCAGAAGTTGATAACCAATATTTTGGGAGTGCAAACATTAGGGAATAGGACCCTAATCTCAGTTTCAAAAGCCCTAATAGGGACCCATTCACCACTGAAAGAGAATGTGTCCTCTATAGCCTAAAAACATATTTTTGACAAGGAACACAACTTTTTATGCTCTAAAACTTCCCTCATAGTTGCTATTGTAATGACGGAAAAAGGTCCCCTTAACTTGGCCTTGATTTAGTGTTATAATATACCTAACATATTCACATTAGGTCTTGGGCCCTTGTGAAATAAATGGATTAAATGATACCTTACTTAAGTGTTGTAAAGTGTTGTAACTCACTTTCATACTTTTCTAAGGTCTTGTTAATGAATCACACCTAAATAACCTTTTTTTAACATTAATCTTGTCTTATTTCAAAGTGTTGTAACACACTTTCACACTTTTCTAGGCTTTTCATTAATAAATGGGCTTTATTATGCTTTAATTGGCCCCATTTTACATCTACAAGCCTTATTTATGTGTATTTTCTAGGATAATCTCGACAAAAGAATTTAAAATGCCAAAATCTCAAAAACCCACCTCAAATTCCTAAGGTGGGACTCATTTGCCATTCTAGGCGAATGAGTTCCCTTACATGGGACCCATTCGCCCAAGGTGCGAATGAGTCCCATTTAAATCAAAATCAAATTTAATTTAAATCTTTGGTGGGATTTTATTCTCCAAGATCCAATGTTAGCTTTTAGTGTTGCAATTTTTGGAATTCTTACATAATTGAGTACATAAATACAAGTTTATTTCAATAATTTCTCACCTAGCAAGTTGAATGAGCATCCTTATAGAAAATTTGAGTTCACAAGAGTATTCAAGAGCATTCAATGGCATATTATTCAAAATTTTAGAGCATTCTTCAAGCATCAGTCAACATGTCAAAGATCTCTTTCATCATGTTTGTTATTGTGCTAACAATTATGGTGTAGGGTTTTGTGATTCAAGCAAACATTGCATTCAAGATCTATCTCCTTCTAGATAGGGTCAAGAACCACCTCCATTGTAGCCATTTCAAGCATACTTGCAACACCTTATTGCTAGGGTTTGGTGAGTTGTAGCATCATATCTTGTTCCTTCACCATTCTCCTTTCATATTGTATTTCATTTCAAGGAGTGATTTCCAACAAGGGGTTTGAACAAGGAAAACCCCTATCCACTAACCCCCAAAATTTTTCCCCACCTTTGTGTGTGATTTGCAAGGATAGGTTGCAAATTTCCTAAGGATCAAGATTGGAGGAGTGTTGCAAAACATCTAAAGTTTTCAAAATTGTCATCAAGTGTTGAAGAGCCTTGGAGATCATCTACGGGTCACAAATTGTTGTTTTAGATCTGAAAAACAATCAGGAAGAGTGGAGCAAACTAAGGAGTACAAAATCAGCTTTTGAAGCTTCAGAAAAGCCTAACTAGACTGATTCGTCACTTATGGTGAATGAGTCCCAATTCCAGTCATTTTTTAGGACTTTGCAGATTTTGATACCCTTTTGCCCGAAACTTGTTCTAGCATAGTTTCCCAAAAGCATGACTGATTCACCCAACTTGGTGAATGATTCCCATTCAGCCTTAACAAAAAAAATTCAAACAATTCAGACCTCCATTTAGCCACCTTCTGGATTTCTAGGTGCACATCATTCATTCCATTACTTTCATGCTTTGTTTTGTCAACATTTCTAAGTCATTTTGTAGGTCCTTACATTCAATTAGGATTTTTGCATTCTTTTTTGCATTTCATTATCTTTTCCAAGTCTAAACATGGTGGTGTACCCCTTATTAGATCATATTCAACCCCTAGGATAGCCCTTAGCATGATCGCTTTCTCCCTTGCATTGAGATCTCAAGGGCTATCCTTGAATGAAATTACAAAAGTGGGCATGCTCATGTCCATAACCATATTATAGCATCCAAACCACTTTTACAACATTTTAGCTATAATATTTAGGTATCATTTCTGATTGTTATTTACATCTTTTATCTCTTATAATTGAATGATTTAATAGAAAAAAATACTAAGTGGTTTATCATCTTGTTCATTCATGGTGGTAAACCCTACCTTTTCTATTAAACAACTATTAAAAAAATTAATGAAAAAATTTGATAAAGTATTAATCATGATTTTTATCATTTATAATCAAATTATGAAATGCTTAAGTATTATAGAATAAACTAATGTACCGATGATTCAAGCCAACATTACAAAGAGTGGTGAAATATGATTCTTACACTGAATTATTTCTTAAATTAATAATATAGTGTGAGAGAAATATAATATATAAAATATTATAGGAATATATCATTCCTTTCCATATCACCATTCACCAGTTCATAATTTTAGTCATTCCACTAACTATTTTTTTGGCCACTTCATACATTTCATTTGGTCAAGGATAAATTTTCAATCAAATATCATCCTTGTATAGTTCTCAAAATTTATTCTAGCAAAACTAGAAGGAAGTACTTTTGATGAGCCCTAGACTCCAACATTTAGTTTTTCCTCACATAAAATTCTTGTCATATATACATAAGATAGATATCATATATTTTAATTGTTTATTATATGTTCTTTTATAAACAAGGCATTATAATTATTACATTTATTTAAATTTTTTATGAAGCACAATATAAACATATTTAACAATAATGAGGAACATATAATATATAACATGTATAGCATTAATAAGAAAAGGAACATGTAATACTTAGAAAATAATTTATAATTCATTCTAAAAGATAGCCTATACTTACTCCAAACATGCCTTTCATTCATATAAATGAACTTTTCTTATGAATTTTTATTTGGGAAAAACTTAAAATTATTGTGGATTAAAATAAACTAATTAGAAGTTTAATTATTTATTGAAATATATTATTATATAAAGTTTATTTTTAATAAAAATTAATTTAATTTTTAATTATATTTATGAGGGTACAATCTTAAATTTATATGACTATAATTGGTGTCATTGATATACTTAAATATATATTTGTCAATAATATAGTAAAAAATTATTACAATATCCCTCAAAATATTCATATTGTTTTTTGGGTAATTATATATTTGGTAGAAGATGATACTCATGTAGTCTGAAATAAATGATTATCATCTTGAGATGTATTTTGAGTTTTATTAATAGGTGAATTCATAGAATATGTTAAGCATATCATTCTATGCAATAATATGATAATACTTAAAATATTTTTTTTTATTGAAGACATCTTTTTACAATAAGAGTTTACAAGAGCAAGAAAATTCTAAAATTTACATGATGGAAGATTAAGTGTATAAAATTGCATTAACTCCTTATAAAATCATGATTTTCTGTAGTGTAGGAAAATGCATACCCTTGCATTTTCACACTTGTTTGGACCTTCCTTTCTTTGTTTATCCTTATTTATGTCTTAATTGGTCCTATTTTTCATCCAAAATCCTAATGAATTGTATCTTTTTATGGCTAATCCTGACAATCATCAAAGGGTAAATGCTAATTTAATGATTTTTGGTCTGTGTCCCTAATTTTTGGGTCGAGACTAAGATGCCACCTAGGACATCTTTGTTCCCAAAAGGTCTTGGAACCCTGATTTCAAAGACACCTTAATTGGGCCCCTTTTCGGAGTCTATGCCCCAAGTTTCATGCTTCGGGACTAAGATGCCACCTAAGGCATCTTAGTCCCCCTTAGGTTATTTTCAGTATTTCATTTCAAATATTAGTGAGATTTAGCCTCCTTTAATTAATGAATTCATATGTCAGCTTGTTGTGTAATTTCAGGATATTAAGCATGGATAAGTATAAATACAAGGTTCTTTCATTCATTTTGATATACAAGACTTTTGTGAGAGAATTCCTAATAGCATAATTGAGTTCACAAGAGCAGTTATTCAAGAATTTGGAGCCATCATCAAGATTCGAGCATCATGTCAAATATATTCTTGCATCATGTTTGTTTTTGAGCTAACATTTGTGATGTAGGGTTTTGATTCAAACAAACAATTCAAGTCAAGATCTATTAAGAATTCAAGAATTTCAAGATCTGCATTCAAGCTAGCCATTTCACACAAGTTTGTAGATTTCATAACACTTGAGGGTTTGGTGAGTTGTAAAATTGCATGTTGTTCATTCATCATTTCATTCCAAGGTTTAATTGCCAACAAGGCGTTTGAACAAGGAAAACCCCCATTTACTAGAAATCAACAATTTTTTCCTCTCTTGCATGTTTATGTTTGTAGATTTAGATTGAAGATCATTTAGAGTGCAAAGTTGCAAAGTTGCATTGCAATTTTTTCATCTTTACGGAAACTAACCTACAAGCCAAATATAGAAAGTTTCATAACTTGACATCCAAGAAGAAGGAAGTGCATACATTGAGACTTAGGATCACATTCAAAGATTTCAGAAATTCAAGATGGGACTAAGTTGGTAGCAAGGGTGTCTTAGTCCTCCAAGTGGTATTTTGCAGAGATTCTTTAAGATTTTGTTCTGACATCCAAAGATTATATATCTACACCAAAAAATAGCAGTGGGACTAAGACAATAGTAAGAGTGTCTTAGTCCTCCCTGGCATATTTTGATAGTATTTTTACATTTCTAGAATCATCATCACATTTTTAGACTTCCCAGGTACATACATCCTAACTTGTTGTTGCTTAATTTCATTATTTGCACTCATTATTTGGCTTGCATTACTAGGTTCTGTGAGTTGAATGCTAAATTGTATTTTCCAAGCTTTTGCTTGGTGGTGAACCCCTCAAAGCTTAAAGAACCCCCTCCTAGGTATTCCTTGTTGAGAATTGACTTACCTTTGGGGTTGATAGTCAATCCACTTTGGAACCCTAGGACATATTTGAGTGAAAATTGGATAAGTGTGGTGTTCTATGACCTAGGTTATGAAGCACCCATTGCCCCTAATGTTCATTTTGGTGAACCCAAAATTTTAGAAAATTCATTCATTTTTCTGATTTGGAGTTCATTAAGGTCTTAGATCTAGGTTGCATTCATTCTTACATTGCATCTTGCATTAGTGAAAGTGCATCTAGGGTTTCTTACATTTTCATTAGTGAAATTGCATATAGGTTTCATTTTTTCTTTCTTGCATCCTTTTTTATCTCATTGAAAAATTGAAAAGTGCATTGTTAATCATCCTAATTGCATTCAAGAAAATTTTTGTTGCATTCAATTGCTTGTCATTTGTTACTTTTTCTTGCATTCATTGGCACACTTTTCTATAAATAAACATCAATTCCTTGGATAGGAAACTTGGAAACACTGTAAACAATCCATATTTTACTATTTTTCTAAAAAAAACCTTTACTGGTACTAAAACGCCGTTATTGGCGTCTTAGTCCCTCCGTGGATTTTTTGCTCAAAACCCTGTCTATGTTGTTTGCTTCATGTTCTAGTTTTTAGAACCTTAGAATTTGATCAGTAGGACCAAGATGCCCTTACTGGTATCTTAGTCTATGTTGACTTTGACTTTCGAGTTTTTAGGATTTGAAATTGCTCTTCTATGCTTTATTTTTCTCCTTTTAGTTTTTTTTATAGATTGTAGAGTTACTGTTATATCCATTTCTTTCATTTCAAGTGCAATTGTAAGCATAGAATATTGTGTTCATTAAAATTTATTTGGTTTATCCCTTGTATGAGCTATACTACTTGGTGTCCTACTGTCAATACTGTGGTGAGATGAAGTGCGAGACTAATGGAATCGTGCAAAAAAATACTTGGTGTGGATCTTGGGTTATCTATCTCTCTTACTCCTAGTGTTGGTAATAGTTCACTAGATATGGATTGTACCTTTGATAACTCTTTTGCTATGTCTACCTTACCTAAAAGTTCTATGCCAAGTGTTCAAATAATGGTTGATCATAATCCTCAAGAAAACATAGTGAAAATGCATGAAGATCTATCCCATTTGCAAGATAGTGTGAGTACTAAAAACATTTCCAACATCATTATACCTACCATAGATAGTATTCACCACATGATGGAAAGTGATGAAGGACTAGAAGTTATGCGTAATATAGCTCACATCTTTAGAAAACATCTTCCTTCCACCACCAATGGTGTTCAAGCTTCAAACAATGTACAAATCCAAGGAGGAAATCAAACTCCTCCCCATTCAACCATAACCTCTATTCCCACCTATATCAATCCTCAAGTGAACACAATGATGCAACCAACTATCAATATCTTTCCTACCTTGAACATTTCCACTAGTGCTCCTTATACCTATGTGGCATCTAACCTTATATCTCCTCATGTAATCCATCCATTCACTTGTCCTCCCAACACATACACACCACCACCATATTCACCTCCATCTCAAAATACACACAATGAACCTATCATTAACCACCTTTTACAAAGCCTCTAATCCATTCAACGTCAAGTTTCAACCATAAATCAAAATCAAAATGGCCTACCTTCATACTATGTCAAAAGTAACACATATTCTTTGGAGAAATTAAGAACTCCGGTGCCACAAGGTATAGAGATCCATAGATTTGAGAAATATGGAGGAAAGGGAGATCCTAATAATCATGTTTTAATGCCTTTACTACTTTGTGTAGTGACTTTATCCTTGAGGACAAAATTTTGGCTAAGCTTTTTCCTCAATCCTTGAAAGACATTGCCTTGGATTGGTTTTATGCATTACCAAATAACTCAATTCATTCATTTAATGAACTTGTTGAAGCCTTTATTAACCATTTCCAAGTGCATATGGTTCCTGAAATGACAATAGTTGATTTGATGAGATGTAAACAAAATGAGGGTGAAAAAGTAATTGACTTTATTTCACGTTACCAATCGCTTTATTCCCAAATTAGTGTGAAGATTCTCAATTCTTACCTTCAAAAGATATTCATAGAAAATTTATAAAGTAAGATACAGGACAAGCTTACCATGATGAAATTCCCTGCATGCACTGCCCTTTGAGATTATTAGAATTCCATAGGTAGTTGTGAACCAAAAACCACCTCTACCCATCTTGAAAATTATGAACCTTCAAACCAAAACACCTATCAACCTTTCAGAAGACAAAAGAAAATTTTCCTTCAACTAAATCCCACCTCCCAACCTACCCAACAAGTTGATACCCATGTAGCTACTATAAAGAAGACTAATCCTTATATCTTTGGGGATCCACAAATACAATTTACTCCCTTACCCAACACACTTCAAAACATCATGACTCAGCTATTAAACAAAAACATGCTCACCTTACCTCCTGTTCGACCTCTTGACCCTAGAGAGTTGTTACCTTTGAGATTTAGACACAATTACTATTGTGCATATGACCAACAAAAATGACATGATACATAACATTGGAAGTGTCTTAAACATCTTGTGCAAGACCTCATTGATTCTAATCATATCCAAATTTGAGGTGTGAATGACAAAGGTAATAAGTCTATAGCTCCTCCTAACCAAAACTTGCTAATATTTACCAATCCCATGCCTTACCATAATATTTCATTTGTCAAGGCTAGTGAAACTATGCCCGATGTAATGAGCATTGACACAAATAATGAGAATATGAACAATAATGAACAAAATCCTCTAGATGATGATGAAAAGAATCCTATGGATCTACTAATGACCAAAACCATATTAGTACAATGATAGGAGTGATTGAAATAGAGCCTCATAAACAAAAAACCATAATTCCCATTGACATTACTTTCTCTTCAGAAGAAATAATCAAACATGCCCCTGATGGACCTCTTTACATAGCTAGCAGAATCAATAATAGGCCCACTCCTGGGATTTTAATTGATCTCATCTGCGGAGAGAATGTGATCACAAAAGAACTCTTATATGTGGATGAACTTAGTCAAGATAGATATGATAAACTAAAATCATGGATTAAAACACATGGTGGTTTTTCTTGTGTTATGATGGGATTGATCACACTCCCTTTACAAGTAGGACCAAAGAAATCAAATGTATCATTCTCCATCATCTCTAATTCAAATCAATTTTGTGCGATGTTAGGCTATAAATGGCTTCACTCCATGAATGTGGTCCAATCTATTGTCCATAAGTGCTTAAATTTTCCATTCAACAATGAAATATTCACTGTGAACCATAGCGGCTTTAGGCCTCTGTCTTCCCATGGAAATGTTTCCTTGGACTATTTTTGGCCTCATCCCATGGAGCCTATAAGACCCTATGAGGACTTCCTTTTCCTATCATACCAAAATTTCAATGAAAAGTGCATTGCCAGATCATCGCTTAAAAAATTTCCTCCACCCATGATCAAACCCCCACCCCTTGAAGAAAACAATGTTGAACTTAAAGTCCTTCCAACTAACCAAGACCCATCCATCAAAAATCACTTGCCTATTTCCTACAAAAGGACAAGAGAGAACCAAACAAGTCCTAATCTAGCTCCTAAGAAAATTTATAAAGCTAAAGAGAAAGTGGTTGAACAACCTTCCATGGTTTCTTCTTCCCTTCCCTCACAAGAAGAAAAGGAACCTATGGTTGACAAACTTGCTCCTACACAAACGCAACTTGAAAAATGCAATAACAGAAATAGAAATGCTAGAGAGGGTAAGTGTAGATGTCATACTATTGCTAAAAGGATGAACAACATAGAAAATCAAAATTCAAACTTGACAAAAGTAATAAACGATGAGCCTCCTCTATTACCAGAACCAACAAATCCTACCTCTCCAACACAACAAGGACCAACACCTTTCATGGATATTATCATTCATTATCATGTTGTGGTTAACTTGGGTGATGATGAAAAAAACTGCTAAAATTGATGAGGAAGTGCATAATGTGTTGAACTTTTTATTTTCCTCTTTTATGAGCTTAGATGATCACAACTGTGGTGATCCTCCTAAACCAAGTGATGCACCACATGTTGAACTTGGTGATTCTCATAGTACAATGCTTGACATTGTCCCTCTCGCTAGTGATCTGCATTCCACATATGTTGAATAAGACACCAGGATGTAGATGACCTGCTAGATGGTTGACTCACATGTGCTTTACTAGTTTTTTTTCTTTCCTTTTATTTTCTTTTTGGTTGATTGCATGTGTGTAATGTGATCCCCTATATTTTTTGATGCTTAGTCTCTATGTGCATTCCTTTATTTGTACCTTCAGTCTTCTATATGTCGTAAGCTTTTTCACCTTTTCATTGGTCTTTACCTTTTATTTTCATTTATATTTTCATTGTTGTCTTGTTTTTTCCTTTTGGGGGTGACGCAAGGCATCGAGACACCCTATGTCTCTTCCATGTTGACCAAAAAGATTTCTCATTATCTTTTATTTTCTTGTCTTATTTTTTCCTTTTGGGGATGATGCAAGGTGTCAAGACATTCATGTTTCTTCTATGTTGACCCAAAAGGATTTTTTTTTTTTCACTCTCTTTGTGTCATTGTTCCAGTTCTATGTGTATTTGAGGAATGATGATAGTTCCAAGCTCTCTAATATCATTGCAGCAAAGATAGATACTGACCCCAAATCCATAGATCCCTTATGTGTTTCTAGGGGGAAACCCTCTTTTCCTTTTTCTTTTTCATGTTTATCTACTTTAAAGTAATTTCTTAAATAGTATAGAGTTTAGCAATTTATTTAAAGTGGGGGCATACATTGGCATTATTTTGGCATTATTTCATTTGCACTTTTTTATGCCCCTTGATGTGATCTTCTTACTTCATGTGATGTGTTTTTCTCTTTGTGGTGACATTGGGAGTAATTTCCTTCAAGGGTTTGATCTATCTTAACATATTACATTCCAAGCCTAGTGGTGATGTGGCACACTGCATTCCCTAAGTTGCAAATCTTTTATCCTTTGATTGGTCCTCTCTTGGAGACATTAGGAACGATGTCCCCTAAGATTAAGATCTCACATGAACTAAGGAAGATCCCTTCAAACATCCCTCTTTCCTATTGCATTTTATTTTTGTACCTTATTAAATTCATGGAGGTATTGCTTTGATATGGTCCCCCTAGGGCTCACATAGTGAACAACTAGCTTCACTAGCCCTTGTGAGTGTGCATTTTCTTTTTGTACCTTATTAAAGTCATGGAGGTATAGCTTTGATATAATCCCCTAGGGTTCACCTAGTGAACAACTAGCTTCACTAGCCCTTGTGAGCATGCATTTTCTTTTTGTCCTTATCATAGTCATGGGGGTATGACTTTAATATGGACCTCTTGGGGATCACCTAGTGGACAACTAGCTTCACTAGCCCTTGTGAATGTGCGTTTTGTTTGCATAGTGGAAAGCGCATTACACTTGTAAACCTCTTTTGGACAAATAGCCTAGACCTGGTCCATAGCATGTTGGATGGCTAGTCAAAGCTTGATCCATTGTATTTTTATTTTTCCTTTTTGATTCTTTTATGTTTGATGGTGTATGTTTGCAATTTGGTTATGGATTCATATATCATCTGCAAGTGTGTTCCTTTATTCCTATGTTGGTTTGTCATAGGATCTTGGTCCTAGCAGTTTGGCCACCCTCTTGGTTATTGTCATCCTATCTTACTAACATTCATACATTTGAACCCCTCTTGATTGTATGGTTGTCTACTTTAGTGTCAGTTCAAAGAAAGTTCATCCTCTCACTAAATTGGGGGCTAAATGTAGTGTAGGAAAATGCATGCCCTTGCATTTTCACACTTGTCTAGGCCCGCCTTGCTTTGTTTATCCTTATTTATGTCTTAATTGGTCCTATTTTGCATCCATGAGCCTAATGAGTTGTATCTTTTTATGGATAATCCTGACAATCATCAAAGGGTAAATGATAATTTAATGATTTTGGGTGTGTGTCCCTAATTTTTGGGTCGGGACTAAGATGCCACCTAGGGTGTCTTTGTCCCCCAAAGGTCTTGGGAACCTGGTTTCAAAGGCACCTTAATTGGGCCCCTTTTTGGAGTCTATGCCCCGAGTTTCATGCCCCGGGACAAAGATGCCACCTAGGGCATCTTAGTCCACCTTAGGTTATTTTCAAGATTTAATTTCAAATCTTGGTAGGATTTAGCATCCTTTAATTAATCAATTCATATTTTGGCTTGTTGTGGAATAATTTCAGGATATTAAGCATGGATAATTATAAATACAAGGTTCTTTCATTCATTTTGATATACAAGACTTTTGTGAGAGCATTCCTAATAGCATAATTGAGTTCACAAGAGAATTCAAGAGTAGTTCATCAAGAATTTGAATCCATCATCAAGATTCAAGCATCATTTCAAATATATTCTTGCATCATGTGTGTTTTTGAGCTAACATTTGTGATGTACGGTTTTGATTCAAGCAAGCAATTCAAGTCAAGATCTATTAAGCATTCAAGCTAGCCATTTCACACAAGTTTGTAGATTTCATAACAAGGGTTTGGTGAGTTGTAAAATTGCATGTTGTTCATTCATCATTTCCCTCCATTATTTCATTTCATTCCAAGGTTTAATTACCAACAAGGGGTTTGACCAAGGAAAACACCCATTTACTAACAATCAACAAATTTTTCCTCTCTTGCATGTTAGTGTTTGTAGATTTAGGTTAAAGATCATTTGGAGTGCAAAGTTGCATTGCAAAGTCGTCATCTTCACGGAAACTCACCTATAGGCTAGATCTAGAAGTTTCAGAACCTAAGATTCGGGAAGAAGGAAGTTAAAACATTGAGCCTTATTATCACATTTAGAGATTTTAGAAATTCAAGATGGGACTAAGTCAGAAAAAAAGGTGTATTATTCCTCCAAGTGGTATTTTGTAGAGATTCTTACGGATTCTATTCCGACATCCAAATATTTTGCATCTATCCTGAAAAATAGTAGCGGGACTAAGACAACAGTAAGGACGTCTTAGTGATCCCTGACATATTTTGACAGTATTTTTACATTTCTAGATACCTCATCACATTTCCAAACTTCCCAAGTACATACATCCTAACTTGTTGTTGCTTAATTTCATCATTTGCACTCATTATTTGGCTTGAATTACTAGGTTTTGTGAGTTGAATGTTAAATTCTCTTTTCCAAGCTTTTTCTTGGTGGTGAACCCCTCAAAGCTTAAAGAAACCCCTCCTAGGTCTTCCTTTTTGAGAATTTACTCACCTTTGGTGTTGATAGTCAATCCACTTTGGGACCCTAGGACATATTTGAGTGATAATTGGAGAAGTGTGGTGTTCTATCACCTAGGTTATAAAGCAGCCATTTCCCCTATTGTTAATTTTCTTCATGCAAAAGTGCATCTAAAGTTTTAATCATGGTATTTATTAGAAAAACACTTCAATTTGATCTAATTTTGAATAAAACTAAAATAGAAAGAGTTATTGGGATAAGATTTAGAATTGGTAAAACAAAACTATATGTATCATACATTAAAATGATAGATCTACTAATATTCTTGTTTTTTTTTGGTGAGTCGTGATGTAGATTTAACTTAATATACTAAGGAAAACACCTAAATTACAAGGGGAGAAATGTTATGATTTGTTTTTTCCAAAGTGGAAAGAAAGCTAAACATTAAAGGAATGTATAAAACTAAAGGATAATATGCTTCTTTAGTTAAAATAGATATTAATGAAAAAGATTTATTAAAAATATTACAAAAGAGAGGAATAATTATATTAATAGATAATAATAAGGTGCAACCTTTGTGAAGGGTGCGATAGTTTGAAAACCAACCCTTAGGACTTATATAAATAATTTATGTGAGACTTGGAAATGGACATGAAGATCAATCAAGGAAGAAGAAGGTGTTTTGGTGGGCTATGGATATTAGAGGAGGGGGAAAAAAAGTGTGTACAACTTGGGGTACATAATACACTTAGGATTTTCCTCACCAACGATTTTGTGTATTTGCATGGTGTGTAAGCACATAATGTATTTTGAAATAGGTTCTTTGAAGTGTGCCATAGTGAAATCCAATGCCATTAAAATCTTCTTAGGGTGAGAATGACCCTTCTAAGTGGTATGATTTAGATAAGTACCTAACTTATTCAAAGATATTTTAAATTATCAATGAGATGGATATGATTCAATTAAATTATTTTATGATACTATTTATTTCTTTTGATCATACTCATATTGTTAGATGTCCATTTATACATTAATAATGATAATTTTAATTTACTCAAGTACTAAGTTAATTAACATTGATAAATAATAATTTTATGTATTTTTATTTAAATTATAGGTATACTTTATGGAAACAAATATTTTGGCACCTGAATGCTATATGCTTCGTTTAGGGTTTTCACCTAAAAGAAGATAAGATTGGAGCCAAAATGCAGTGTTTACACTCAAAGAGGGATATGATATAGATGCAATATGCCTAAATGAAGTAAACTAAATACAAACAACTGAAAAATATTATTGATTATGTATGCAAAACTAAGAAATATGAAGTGCTTGAAAACACAGTGTTGTATGCAAACATGAACTAGAAACATGCACAAATGAAAACAAAATTGAATGAGACTAAATGGAGTACACCTAGAGATGTAATGATGATTTTGGAAGGTTCTAGAATGTCTCAAAAATCGTTGTTGATGACTAGAGGGACTCATTGTCCATTGATGGTGAATTAGTGGGACTCATTTGCTTCTAGTAAACATTGTTGAAACTAGTTTATGAGTGTTGAGAACTGAAAAATAGAAAAAAAACCCTTTCTAGCCTCAAAGTGGGACTCATTCACCACTAATGGTGAGTTAGTCCACCTACAGAGATCTAGAAATTATGAAGTCAACTCTGTGGATCCAGATTTGCACTTGTCTTCTTATCGAGTTGACGGAACCAAATCTCCAGAAAATGGGATGAATGTTGTCTCCAAGCTTGAATTAGGTATTTGTTGACTTGAATAGATTTTTTGACTTGTTGACCACTTTTAAACACCTATCTCTTTGACAAATTTTCCTACAAGACTTGCAAATACACATGCAAAGAGGGGGGAAATGGTTAAGGGCTAGAGTATAGGGATTTGCCTTCATCAAATCCCACTTTGGTAATCAAACCCTTGATAAATAAATGAGATGAAAACAATAAAGGAATGATGAATAAACAACATGCAAGTGTCCTAAACTCAGTAAACTCTTGTTGCTAAATTTTAAAGATATGTTAATGGCTGCTCCAAGATGCTTGATTCAATGATGTTATGTTACTCAAATGCTTGAATGAGATAATTAAATAGATGCTTCAATGAATACTTGAATTAACATGGGTTAAAATGGATGGAAAAATACTTATTTATACACTTTTATTCCCTAATACAACATCGCAGACTGACATAAGGTCTTAATGAATAAAAGCCTGAAAGAAGTTTGAATTTATTTTGAATTTTGTGCCAAGAGGGACTCATTTTCCACCCATGGAAAATGGGTCTCACTCAAGGCATGCAAGTGGGTGTCGAGAATTAAGTCATCTTTAATGTTTTTTATTGGGTTTGTAATCAGAAACACACTTAGTTAAGGCCTATAAGTGCATAAAGGGACCAAATAACGCATAAGAAAGGTGTAATTAGTGGTGAGAAGCTTAGAAAAGGGTGAAAGTTTGTTACAAGAATTTACAACACTTTAGAATAAGACTTGGTAAGGGATAAAAAGGGAATATTTAGATGAATTATAAGAAGAAGAGTTTGGAAAAGTGTAGAAATATGTTACAACACTTCACAACACCTTCACAAGACATCATAAAGTATTAATAATTTGAATGTTCAAGATCTAATGTGAATGCATAAGTTACATTAAAACATTAAATCAAGGTGAAATCAAGCCAAATAAGCACAAGGAGGGACAAAACAAGAAAAAGTAAAAGGGCTACTTTTTCCATGTCCATAGTTAGACCCCAATTTAGTGAGAGGATGAACTTGCTTCAAACTCACACTAAAGTAGAGTGATGCATCTTAGGAGGGGTTTGAATGTACCAATGCTTGATAAGATGAGACAACAATGATCAAGAGGGATGATCAAGCCCCCAGGATGAAGATCTCATGGAAAATAAATCATACATACAAAGGAACACACGTGAAAGTGATGAAGAATGAAGGAAAGTAAAGAAAGCTTCAATCGTCTATCTAACTTGTTGTGGATTAGATCTAGGTTGTTTGTTTGGATCAAGAAATGTGTACTCACTCTAGGGGGACAAGATTCATGGATGTCTGCCAGGTGAGAAAGCCCAAGTATACTCACTTTGGGGCCATAAAACTTTTGGTTTTCTATGGGGTGAGAAAGCCCAAGTATACTCACTTTAGGGCCACAAAACTTTCGGTTGTCCATGGGGTGAGAAATCCTAAAAGGTGGCTATGGGGAAAATTCATGGCTTGGAATGGGCTCTCCTGCTCAACCATACTAAAGTTATACCTCCTAATAACTTTAATAAGGTGCCACAAAGAAAAGTGTCAGTTCATGCTTCATGAGACAAGCAAAGCTTTGTATGCTTAGTACTCATGAACAAATGCAATGGAACCACATGCATGCAAGTTGTGTTATGCAAGGTGGCCATGAAAATGTAAAATGAAACATGAAAATGAAATGTTCAAATGAGTATTGCTACGTTCATGTGAGCTCTTAACTTAGGGTTCAACGTTATGTCTAATGTATCCAAGAGAAGACTGATCAAAGAATAGAAAATTTGCAACTTAGGGGATGTAGTGTGTCACATCAGGCCACTAAGAGGAATGTAATATGCTAAGATAGATCATGCTTATGAAGGAAATCATAACCATTGTCATCCACATAGTGAAAAATGCATCGTATAAAGTAACAAGGCTACACTAAGAACCAAAAAAAAGAAAAATAATGCAAAATGAATTATGCCAATGAATGTCCCCACTTTAAAGGAATTGCTACACACCATTCTATGAGAAATTACTTTAAAGTGGCAAATGAAAGATGCAAAAATAAACAAGACATGTGAGCCAACTTTGAAAGCCCCTATGCCAAGTCATATGTTCTCAAGTAAGGTTGTATCATGTAAGAAAAAAAAAGAAACAAAAGAAAGAGGGGTTTCCCCCAAAAAGGAACACACCCAAACACATAAGGGATCTATGGATTTGGGGTTAGTATGTTCATTTTTGTAATGTTTTGATTAAAGAGCTCAGAACTGTCATCATTCCCCGAATGCATAGAACTAGAAGAATGACACAAAGAGAGTGAAAACAAAAGAAAAAGAAAAATCCGTTTTAGGTCAACATGGAAGAGACATTGCGGTCTCAATGCTTTGCATCGTCCACAAAAGGAAAACATAAGAAAAAATAAAATGAAGAGGAAAAAGAAAAGGAAAATCTTTTGGGTCAACATGAAGGAGACATTTTGGTCTCAATGCCTTGCATCATCCCCAAAAGGAAAACATAAAACAAAAAGAAAAAAAGAAAAAAAAAAGGACAAATTGGGTCAACATGGAAGAGACATAGGGCATCTCAACACTTCATCATCCCAAAAGGAAAACAAAAACAAAGAAAAATAAAATACCTTTTTCAACATGGAAGAAACATTGGGTGTCTCTAAGATTTGCGTCATCCCAAAAGGAAAACACAAAAAAGAAAAAGAAAAGACCTTTTTAGTCAACATGGAAGATAGGGTGTCTCTATGCTTTGCATCATCCCCAAAAGGAAAACACAAAAAAAAAGAAAAAAAACCTTTTGGGTCAACATGGAAGAGACATAGGGTGTCTTGACACTTTGCATCATCCCCAAAAGGAAAACACAAAACCAAGGAAAAAAGGAAAAAGCAATGTACAACATATAGAAGAATGGAGGTACAAATAGAGGAAGTGCACAAAGAGAGGGAGAACATCAAATTTCACGTTACAGGGAAACACAATACACACAGAAAAGGAAAAAGAAAAGAAAATGCAAAGGACTAGTAAGGCAGATGGAAGTCATCTGCATCTCAATCATGTTTAGTGCATTTTGAGGGCAGTTGACTATCCAAAGGGAGAATTGCAAGTGTCGAACTAGGGGAAGTACCAACTTCTTCACTTGGTGTAGGATTTTTGTCATTTAAGCTCATGGAAGAGGAAAATAAAGAATTAAAATCATTATGCACCTCTTCATCTATTTTAGAGATCTCCTCATCATCATCATCATCTAGGTTAATCACGATAGGAGGGTGGATGGTAATTTCTAATGAAGGGTGTATCAGAAGTTGTGGTTGTTGTATCGAATCATTTTTTTGTGATTTACGAGGTGGCTCATTATTTATTTCTTTTGTCAAAGGTGGAGGTTGATTTTCTTTGTTTTCTTCAGGTTGTAATTGACAAGCAAGGAGACGATGTCGATGGCTATGCTCCCTAGCACCTCAATTTCATTTGATTCTATTTTGAAGTTATGTAGGTGTAAGAGTGGGTTGATCCACCATAGGGTCCTTTTCTTCCTAAGGAGGAGGAATGGAAGGAACCGAATGAGTTGGTTCAATCACTTTCTCTTTTTCTTTATAAAATTTTTTTATGTTAGGGGGCATGATGGGATTGGTTTCATTATCTCGTGAACGTTTGGATGAGGAAGGGGAATTGTTCATGTTTGGTTGATCTAAAGTTGGTGGCTCAAGTTTAGGTAGAAGCATTGTCTCATCGAGGATGGGGGTGTTGGAAGTAGATGGGGAAGGATTGAAGAGGGACAATACGGAAATTTTCTTTGCTTTAAAATTTTGATAAGAAATGAAAAAGAAATCTTTGCAAGGTGTTATGGGTTCCGTGGGCTCCAGCCAAAAGGCTTCTAAGGAGAAATTTCATTTAAAAGACAAAGGGTTAAAGCCACTATGGTTAACAGTGAATATGTCATTGTCAAGTGGAAACTTTAAACATTTGTGTATGCCTAAAGGAACAACTTTCATCGAGCGAAGCCATGGATGACCAAGCCGCAGACGAAACTGATCTGATTACATGGAATGATAGAGAATGTTACATCTGATGTTTTAGGTCCTATCTATAATGGAAGGATGACCAATCCCATTGTTGGGCACACAAAACCATTATGTGTTTTTATCCATGCACGTGGTTTGTCATAAATATCTTGATAAAGATCATATAATACCAAAAATTCTCCTGTGATCACGTTCTTGCCATAGGCAGGATCTATTAATATCCCATTTGTGGGCTTATCATAGATGCAACTGACTATGTAAAGAGGACCATCAGGAAGGTTTTTAAGTATATCGTGAGAAGAAAAAGTAATATCAAGAGATTTTTTAGTTGGGCCCTTACAAGGAATAACATCTATCGCTCCTACCCTTTCACTAATAGGATTAACATGTGGAACATTTGGAGTAATGTCATGTTGTTCATCATTTTAATTGACAGTTATCACATCATTTTTTGAAGGTTCACTGGCTTTGACAAAAGACATGGTATGTTTGGGCATCGAATTGGTAAAAATTTGTAAATTTTGATTGGGTGGGGCAACAGACAAATTTCCTTTAACATTGACATTTGAAATAGATAGATAGCCAAAATCAATGAGGTCTTGCATGATGTGTTTAAGATGCTTACACTGTTATGTGTCATGTCCATTTTGTCTATGATAATGGAAATAAGCGTTGGGTTGAAATTTTGGAGGCAAAGGTTTTGTTGGATCAAATGGTTTAAAAGTAGCTAAAGTAATCATCTATTGTTGTAGTAGTTGATTCATTATCTTATGTAGAGTATCAAGTAAGGGGGTGAATTATCTCTTCGGGTCCCCATAGGTAAAGGGCACCACTTCTTTAAGAACTGCCACTTGATTATGAACGGGTTGAGTTGGTTGTGGGGGAGGGGGATTTAAATGTAAGAAGCATTTATTTGGTTTTCTAAATTTTTGTGGGTTGTTTTGGTTTGTTTGTTCAAACTTCTCAGCTCGGCTAGAAGTGGATTTTGCATCATGACTAGTAACCAAGTTGTGATAGTCACAAAGAGTTGTGCATAAATGCATGAAAGAAGGAAACTTTATCATAGTCAATTTATCCTGAATGTTAGTTTGTAAGTTTTTGATAAACATATTTTGGAGATGTGAATCATGAAACAAGTGACATCTACTTGAGTATACAGTGACTGATAGCGTCAAATGAAATCAGTTACTTTTTCATCCACATTTTGTTTACACCTCATTAAATCAGCCATTGTCTTTTTGGGATTCATATGGACTTGGAAATGACTTAACAAGGAATCAACAAGTTCATTAAATCATCAGATTGAATGATTGGGTAAGGAGGAAAACCACTCCAAGTTAGTATCCTTTAAAGTCCTAAGGAACAATTTAGCTAATAGTTTATTGTCAAGGACAAAATCACTCCATAAGGCTATATAGGCATTGAATTGATTAGTAGGGTCTCCTTTGCCAATGTACTTCTCAAACCTAGGCATCTCAATTCCTTGTGGCATCACTGTTCTTAAGATCTCCAAAGATAATGGGCTACTACAGACATAGTATGTGGGTGGTGCGGTTTGGTTTTGGTTTATGGTGGATATTTGTTTTTGCATGGAAGAAATAGTGTGAAAGAGTTGTGTAAAGAGAGGTTTAGTATAAGTGGTATGAGGTGGAAGAGAGAATGGTGATGGAGTGTAGGTAGTATTAGGAAAAGTGAAGGGGACACTAATAGGAGTGAAGGTGGTGGAGGATGCATTCAATGCCACAAAAGAACTTGGAATGCTAGTTGGAATAGCAAAAGGAGTGGCATGACTAACCTGTTGCATGGTTGTTGTAACTTGAGGAGTGGTATAGGTGGGTATGGATGCTATGGTTGAAGGAGGAGGAATGTGAGATCCTCCTTTGCTAACCATAGTGTTTGCTGGTTGAGATGTGTGAGAGGTGGAAGAAGCATATTTTTGATATATCTCAACAATTTGTTTCATGACATCTAAGCCCTCATCACTTTCAAGTATTCAATGGATGTTGTTTATAGCAGGATTTACAGTGGTGGAAATGGTTTCAAGAAACATGTTTTGTTGTAAATGTGCTAAATCCTCATAATGTTAATGACTTTTTCTTGTGAAAGGGAATTGATTTGTGTGTCAACATGCATTGTATGTGAAGGTAAAGGTGTACTAGTGATAGTATCCATTCCTAATGCACCATTTTCCATACCAGGAGTAGGAGCTCGAGACAACCCAAGGTCCACAACAAGTGTGTTATCACAGGATACCATGAGTCAGGAACTTCTTCTCACTAAAGTATTATCAATAGGGCACCAAACACTCATACAAATACCACAAGAGGTGGGGTGGATGCAAATGCAATGCAATCTAGGAATAATAAAATGAAAATAATAAGAATTATGTAAATTGAAATAGGAATGCAATACCAAAAAACATAAATACAAAAATTATTGTGAAAATGACAAAAAGTGTAATTGGACTGATTTGCCAAAGGTGGTGAATGAGTCCAAGGATGAATTTTTTTATGATTTTTCAAAAAATTTAAAGTGATTTTGATTCTTTTTAGATGCCAAACTAGGATGCAAATGTAGAATTTTAGTTTTTGGAATGTCTTGAAGTGCAAAAATGAAATCTATATGAGATATTCACTAATGCAATTTTGTAAACCCTAGGATGCAAAACAATGCAAAACCTAGTGCAATGTTGATGCAAGTTGTTTCTAGGATGCACATGTACTAAAAATCAGAAGTAAGAAATGTTCTAAAGTTAGGTTCACCAAAATGGAAACAAACATTTTGGCACCTGAATGCTATATGCTCCCTTTAGGGTTTTTCACCTAAAAGGAGATAAGATTGGAGCCAAAATACAGTGTTTACACTCACACAGGCATATGATATAGATGTAATATTCCTAAATGAAGTAAAATGAATACAAAGAACTAAAAAATATTATTGATTATGTATGCAAAACTAAGAAATATGAAGTGTTTGAAAACATAGTGTTGTATGCACACATGAACTAGAAACATGCACATATGAAAACATAATTGAATGGGACTGAATGGAGTACACCTAGAGATGCAATGTTGATGCTAGAAGGTTCTAGAATATCTTAGAATTCAATGTTGATGACTAGTGGGACTGATTCGCCACTAATGGCGAATCAATCCTACTTCTGGTAAACTTTATTGAAACTAGTTTCTAAGTGTTGAGAACTGAAAATTGGACAAAAAACCTTTTCTAGCATGGTAATGGGACTCATTCACCATTGATGGTGAATCAGTCCACCTATAGAAATCTACAAATTCTGAAGTCAACTCTATGGGTCCAGATCTATAGTTGTCTTCTTGTCGAGTTGACGGAACCAAATCTATAGAAAACGAGTTGAATATTGTCTCCAAGCTTTAATTAGGTCTTTTTTGACTTGTTGACCACTTTTCAACACCTATCTCTTTGAAAAATCTTCCTATAAGACCTACAAACACATATGAGAAGAGGAGAAAAATGGTTATTGTTTAGAGTATAGGGATTTTCCCTGGTCAAATCCCACTTTCATAATCAAACCCTTGATAAAGAAATGAGATGAAAAAAATAAAGGAATGACGAATAAACAACATGCAAGTGTCCTAAACTCAACAAACCCTTGTTGCTAAAGTATGAAGATATGTCAATGGTTGTTCCAATATGCTAGATTCAAAGATGTTATGTTGCTCAAATTCTTGAATGAGATGATTAAATGGATGGTTGAATGAATACTTGAATGAATGGGGGTTAAAATGGATGGAAAAGTACTTATTTATACACTTTTATTCCCTAATACAACATCACAGACCGACATAAGGTCTTAATGAACAAAAACCTGAAAGAAATTTGAATTTATTTTGAATTTTGTGCCAAGAGGGACTCATTTGCCACCCATGGTGAATGGGTCCCACTCAAGGCATGCAAGTGGGTGTCGAGAATTAAGTCATCTTTAATGTTGTTTTTTTAGGTTTGTATTAAAAAAAATGCTTAGGTAAGGCCTATAAGTGTATAAAGGGGCCAAATAAAGCATAAGAAAGGTATAATTAGTGGTTAAAAGCTTAGTAAAGCATGAAAGTTTGTTACAAGACTTTATAACACTTTAGAATAAGACTTGGTAAGGAATAAAAAGGGAATATTTAGATGAATTATAAGAAGAAGAGTCTAGAAAAGTGTACAAATATGTTACAACACTTCAAAACACCTTCACAAGACATCATAAAGTCTTAATAATTTGAATATTCAAGATTTAATGTGAATACATAAGTTACATTACAACATTAAATCAAGCTGAAATCAAGCCAAATAAACACAAGGAGGGACAAAACAAGAAAAAGTAAAAGGGTTACATTTTTTGTGTCCACACTTTACAATATTGAAAACTTAGATAACAAAATTAATAAATTTATTGTCATATAAAGTTAACTATAATATATTAAATATATCCAATAAATTATACTTAGGGAAAGGTAGTATTATAAGTTTGGTTGACAAGACTACCATCCTTATCATAACGGTTATTTTTTAGTTCTAGAAGGATATCCTCACCATAATCATTGCAAAGGATTTTTTAAGATTGGTTGTAATGTAAGGATTCATAATAATAAAATAGATAGTTCATCCCCATGATTAAGTTTTGGATTTTGATTAATGATTTAATTTGAATTTTTTACATTTTATATGATTTTGATTTAGGGTGACCTGAGGATTTTGGAAGCCTAAGGATGAGTATTGGATTATATGATGATTGATTCTAAAGATTTAATTTTGGATTAAGGATGGATTGATGGAGATTTGACTCTTCTACAAAAAAATAGATTATTTCTCTTGTTGTATTAAGGTTTGGATAGGATTTTTTGGATAAAGGTGAGCTTATGGTAGTTAGGATTGTGGTGATAAATAGTGGTTGGATTTATATTTTTGATTGATTAGAGAGTGGATCACTTTGGAATTGCATATAGGAACAAGGCATATATGTAATATGTGAAAAACTAAGGATGAATGATAGGCATATACACCATGAAATTGTTATATATATACAAAGATAAAAGTGGATAACAAGCACAAGTAACACACAACTATGGTATCTATGTAAAAACAAGGTGGATAATAGGTACATGTGCCTCACTACTATGGTTTATATGTAGAGAGGAGATGAATGATAAGAATGAGTACTGCACTACAATGGTGTATGTACGAAAGGGTGATTAGATGATAGGCACAAGTATCATATAATTATAGAATTTATGTAGAGTGATTAATGGAAGGAAAAGATCTTTGAATCATTAAATATGAATGGGAGTGGAATGTAACTATAGTAGTTAGATGGATGAGGTAAGAGCTAGATCAAATGATGTGAGATTTGAACCTTTTTTTGGTGAAGCTCAAATTTTAGATATGTTTTAAATCTTAGATTTGGGGTAAGGTTATATTTTTGAATTGGATTAATGTGTTGATGTGAGTTGAATAGAGTTGAGTTTTATGAATTGAATGGAGACTAAGGATCCAATGCTTGCATTTTGTTTGAGATTCTAATAGTACAAAGGGGTTTGATTGAGGTATTTTTTAGGAATGGAATAACATTTGTAGGGATTGAGGCCTAATTTAGATGAGGGATAAATTTTAGATTGGTCAAATTTGGATAGGGAGTATGAATTAAGGTTTCAGAGTTAGATCAATGTTTGGGAAGAGATTGGAATTTCAAGGATTAAGTTTTTTTTAATGCTTTATGGGTTTATTGAGGTTTAGCAGAGTTTGAATAAGTTTAATTATAGATGAATGGAAAAGGGGTATGGACTATGGTAAGAAGATGGACTTGCTTGGATGGGAAATTAAGGTTACAAGGATAAGTGAAAGAGTGAAGTGGATTGATTTGATAGTGTATGTGATAATTTTGTGAGATACAATTAAATTGGATTTGGATAAATAAACCTTTACTTCAAATTTCATTTATGATTACCATGGAAACAATGTTTAAAAACTGACTCAATGTACTAGCTTAAGGTTGTAAAGAAGCATGTGGTAATCATAACACCATGAAAATAAGTCATATTAACAAAGAAAATTTGTTTATTAAAGGATTATCAATGCCCACGAACTCACAAATATACTATCTATGAAGGGTGTGAGTAGATAAGAAATGCAAGGTCATGGACCACCTATACACCCCTTACAATAGAATGCAAGGTCATGTACATATATATTTATGTATGTATATATATGCATACATACGTGTATATATGTATAAATATACATGCATATGTATATATGTATATACACATATACATGCATATACATGTATATGTGTATATATATACATGCATATATGTATATGTGTGTGTATACTTACATATGTACACACATATACATATGTGTGTGTGTGTGTGTGCTTGTGTGTGTATGTACATACATGTATATACATATATGTTGGTGTAAAATATTTATCTATTTCTTTTCACATTGAATTATAAACTTTATTTTCAAAATAAATATTCACATTTGACTGAAATGTTCAGTGTTCTTTATAATAATTTCCCCCCTTGGATTTAAAACCTTTTGAAATAAAATAAATAGAATCTTTTCAACTAAATATTTAGTTTAAATATAATAAATTATAATTTTATAAAGATCACACAAAGCACTTCTTTAAAATATTAAAAAAATACTAAAGAATAATCCAACAATCTTTTATTGAACAAAGTTGCATAACTTCATTTCTAATAAATTATAAAATTATTTGGAGCACTTTATGCAATTAACTTGCATTCAAGAATAAAATAACACATAAGGAAATTTAACATAAGAGGGATCTATAATCATATATTATTTGAATTTGTCACAAACTAAATAAGATAGGGAGCATCCTTTACTTGGCAACAAACAAATACCAACAAGTCACAAGGTTATCTACTCAACTACATGTACTAGACTAAGGTGTGATGGCTAAGTGAAATCTAAGATGTCCTCATCCACATGTCTTCCATTTGTCAAAACACCTATAATCTCTTGTACACTAAAGTCGAAGCATTGACTCCAACAATGGAAAACATAGCCAAAACAACTCATAATAACTAATGGAAACATGTATTGAAGAATAATATGTCCATCCCACAATTACATCATTATCCAAATTGGACTATAAAAATATTTCAATCCAACATAAACAAGACAACAATTATTAAATAAATAAACTTTACAAATAATATACAATTGCTTATTATCTATTAAAATCAATTAAATCCTTTCGTCTTTCCTAATATTTATGTTTTAAATTGTTTATCATAACCTTAAGCTCTATTAATTACATTATATACTACATTCATTAAACTTTTTTATGCTACATTCATTAAACTTTTTTCTAGAGGGGAAAGATACGAAGACATTCTACAGACCAACTTTATCTTCAATTAATTAACATTGTAGTTGATGTGGCCTTTGCACTCGTGCATTCAATTGATTTTTTCTTAATTAATCCATCCATTACCTACTATTAAACAACAATTTAAAATAAAGATACAATGTCCAGAATCATTGTTTAAAACTACTCTTATGTAGTTTTTCTTAAATGATAAAGTCAATTGATTTGATTCCCATCTATAGGGACCCACTAAGGGGAACAGTTAGTTACGTACATTGTAAATTAATTTACAATGATCAGCGAGACGCGTGCGAAAATACGCAGATTGGCCACATTTTTCGGTATACGGGGATACCTAAACTAAATTAAGGCCTGGCGGAGAAAATTAATGGTCGGTACTCCGTATTCCAAAGTTATCGGACCAGGACAAGGAAGAACGTATCCTATTTTGACGATGTAATTATTAGATCCGTATGCGAATCAAATCTTGTAAGCTACCGACAAGTCACCAGCTCTGCCGGTCATCTTCCCCCACTAACCAGATCTCTTGGACCTGCAGAGCACTACCCATCTGAACAGTTGAATTCTAGATTCGGAGGGTTTTGCTGTTGGTCGGCCAGAGCCACCATTCTTGCAATTATACCCAGATACACTAAATCTGCTCTTAATCTCCTCTTGACAATTATCTCCTATATACTTCAACATTTTCTTTTGCGCTCTCCTGAGAAGAAGATGAACGCATTTCCTCACGAGTTTTCTGCATTTCTCTCCACTAACAATGTGCAGAGTAGTGCACAAAATTTTTCGCTGCCGCAATTCTGTCTTGGCGATGGGTTAAATTTTACGCAGTGTGCTGCTTCGACCGAATTTAGCAATGATGGAAAGCAAAGGAAAAGACGAGAAGGCGTGGACAAGAAATTGCTTCACAAGGTAATAGAGAGAGAGAGGAGGAAACAAATGAAGTCCCGCTATTCTGATCTGAGATCTTTGCTCCCACAGGAAAATATTAGGGTATGCAATACTAACCAATCTCTCTTTCTTTCTCAATCTTAACCCACCTTTCTATTTTTTTGTCTTTTTTGGTAATATATCTTCCAAGCGATCTGGAATTTTAAGTTTTAGTAAATGTAAAAAGTTTTTGTTGGATTACTGTTGCATCTCTGGCAGTTGATCTTGTGGATTTATCATCACCATGCGTATAAGTCAAGCTGTCGATTTGGAAGCTAATTGACATATGCAGGTTTTGGTGTAATGACAAATCTATCAGTTCAAGTGGTGTTGGATTATTTGATCCACTTCTGAGAGTTCATCTTGTAGATTAACTACCATGAAAATTCATTGACGCCTACAAATTTTGATGTAAAGACAAATCTATAATTTTAAGGATGAATTTATGCCAAAATTGATGACCACGTACTTTATAACAGAAGTTTCACCAATACCTTAGATAATTACAGAACAAGCCGTTTTGTCCTTCAAGTATTCTGTGGACCTCTCCTTTGATCTTTGCACCCATTACCTAAACTGTTACAAATGTAAACAATATTACTAGATATTCTTGTGGGTACTTGCTTCAAAGTTATGGTTGGCTTGATGAACTGAGCATGTAAAATACAGATGTTTGAAAAGTAATGTTAGATGATAGAATTCTACTTACAATAGAGTTTTATGTCTTTAGAAAGCGCAGGAAATCCAGTTATAAAAATTTTAAGAAATTTTTATATAACGTTTTCCTATTGAGGTGAAATTTACTTTAAGAGCACCCAGATGAACGTATGTTTGAAGATGACATGAATGTGAACATAGCATTGATTAAATAAACCTTATATATTAGTTCAAGCTAGGATTAATGAATATTTCTTTGGATTGTGGTGCAGGGCAAGACTTCTATTACTGATCAGCTATCTGTGGCCACCGACTATATCTGCCATCTGCAGGAGAAGGTGGAGGAGCTTACAAAGAAAAGAGACGAGATGAAGATGAATGAATTGCCTTACTACAAGGAGGACAATGATATATCATTCCGGAAGTATGATTCATTTCCTCTAGTGAATGTAAATCATGTGGGTTCACTTGTACTGGTCACAACAAACACATTGAGAAAGCAGATGGCCCTCTCTAGGCTTCTGCTTGCAGTTGAAGAAGAAGGCCTTAATATACTTTCTGCCTCCTCTTTCAGCGTTGATGAGAAAGTCTTTCACACTCTTCATTGCAAGGTGGTGTTTTGCCAAGGACTCACATTTTCCAAGAACTTGTTTAGTTCCATTCACACTGCTAAAGATGATTTCAATAACAAATTAGTTTACTTATTGATTTGGTTTGCAGGTGTTTGATAAGCAGAGGTTCACTAGCGGTGCCAAAGTTGAGCAGAGACTTTGGCAGTTGTTGGAAAGAGACCACATTGGAGATGTCTCCAAAAGCTAGAAGCGATATATACTTCAATGCCTGGTACTACATTACATGGTAATCCTGCTTCTAAGTTAGCTATAATTAGGTTAAAGGAAGTACGAACAATATAGATTATGTACCTGTTTATTTAGTGTTGAACAATATTACTCTCTTACCTCTGATCAGTCATCTGGACATCACTACATCAAAACTAATTGGACGAACATACGCTGAAACAGTATTCAATAAGTTTAAAAGTTCTATACTATTATTTATATACAGTCATGCACATACAGATATCTGCGCTGCATTAAAAAAAAACTATATTAACCTTACAAGTTTAATGTAACAGAGATTTTAAAGACAATATGGTTGTACATCTCTTCTAACTACATGCATAATCATAAAATGTCCCAAATTGTTATGTAAGGTGAAATACTTATATTTCATACATAAATCTTCACTGTTTTTCTTTTTGAAATTAATCTGTGTCGAAATGTAACAAACAAATTTAGCCCTGTGGACTGCTCCACCCCATTAAGGACGGGAACATCAACCATGTCCAATTGGATAATCCCATGTGTTAGGAGTTAGAATATGAGTGGATTGGACCACAGGTTAATGATTCCTCCATATAATGGCTTGTGTTCAAAGGTCTGACGTGTACTTGAATGGCACAACGTTTAAATAATCTGTTTCCCTAGAATTATAGGTGCAATATATGTTGAAGCCAGAATAATGAGCGTAGCGTTAGTTTGGACTTCTAAGAAGTGGCTGTACATTACCACAAACTAAAGAAGCTTATTAGGTCCTACCGATAGCCAATGGTATATTGTGGATAATTTTAGAGATCCCACGTTATTTACTCAACCTTAAGGTTATTAATATTCTCTCTTTAATGTTCTAAGAATGGTTAACATAAATGTCTGCTTCAATACATAAAGATTTGTAAACAACTTAAGCTTGCGCATATTGAGTGTCTTAGACAAACAATCTCGCGTTAGGATTTTTCTGGTTCTTTGAGTTATCTTTTAGCCCTTTGGTAATATTTAAACTTATCAATATTAAATTAGGTTTTGTTTGTGTTTTGATGTGTGTATGAAGAGTTCAATCTCTGTTTTATGCTATTGTTCACTGACTTTTTATTTGTCTCGGTTTTTATATTGATTTTTTAATTAATTTTGTGTCTTTGTTGTTGTTCATTTTTTTTTTTAAATATGAGAGTCTGTCAATGTTCATGTCTTTTCTAGCCCTTTCAAACTAATTTTCACAAGTAAATAGGTCTCTATTTTTTTCTTAATATTTTATTCATATTTGAATATTGATTTATTATATCTCATTGAGTGTATCTTAAGTAAAGATTGTTGGTAGATATTATTAGTATCAAAAATTGCATCACACAACATCATATGATATTATTTTATATAGAAACAGGTTTGCAATACCATATAAGAAGGTTCCACATCCTACAAAATCATATAACAAGGTTGTATGATACAACAAACTACACTGGCATTGCCTACGGGCATTAGACATTGTTTAGAGATATGTAGGAGGTTGTAGAACACTACAAAACATCCACATATGTTATTTGAATTGTTTCTAGACCTATATATTGGTTTTATAGTCTTTAAATATTCATAAAACACCCTAACATGCCTAAATAAGCTACAATAAGCATAACTATCATAAAGAAAATGGAAAATTCATGGGAAGCAAATAATTAAGAATGCTTATAAAAGGATATAAGTAAAAGACACCATGAAAAGGAATTAAGAGGTTGTATAAAGAGGGAAAAGGGAGATAAAAGGAATAAGGACATGAATGAATAAGAGGAAGAATTGTAAGAGATATATGTGAGACTTATATATATATATATATATATATATATATATATATATATATATGTATATATATATATATATATATATATATATATGTATATATATATATATATATATATGTATATATATATATGTATATATATATATATATATAGTATATAGATAGATAGATAGATAGATAGATAGATAGATAGATAGATAGAAAATTTATATGTGTTAGAGATATTTATAAGTGGTGTACAAGTGTGTTTCATTTTCTTTGTTTATTCTAAGGTCTTACACTATGTGTCTTAATTCTCTTCTGTATCCGTCATACAAGGGTAAAATACAATACTAACATAAAACTAATGTAGATAATTGGTCTATATTTTTTATTTACAAATATTTTATGCTTGATTGGTGACAAAGACCTTGCTAGTAGGTTGATGGTAATTGGCGTGGGTCATGGATGTTTCCTCTCTTATGTTTCAAGGTGATTCAAATTGGAATCAATCATTTGGCTATTGATGTGAGGTAGTGTAGGTAGTGGTAATTTCAATTTTATTGTGTAAGCATGCATTGGATAAGTGTTGGTAAAATTAAATGTTATTGACATATAGGTGGACACACAAGATGGTATTGGATCATTTTTTGCATTTATTTGTGTAGGATGATGATGCAAAATTATATTATTAATTTGATAGGGTCTAATACCATGTATTTAATTTCTAGTCCATGGCCCAATGCAATACACATTGGTAAAGTTGGTAGTCTCTTTTTATTTGGCAATAGTGCACAGTAAAAGAAACCAAAGAATGAGACATATCAAATTATGATCTAGGGAATAATGAAATAGTGAAACATTAGGCTACATCTTGACCTTGTGTATTTCATCATGAATTCAAGATCTAGGGTGATAAAGTTAGATTGTTAGACTAGAGATATGTTGCATGATGCCTAGCAATGTTGTCAAAAGGTAAATCATGCATTTATAAAATATGTGATCTATATGTAATTTGATTAAATGATTGTGTAGGTTCATCTATGGGTTTGTAGCTATATAAATAAATGGGTAAATGTTATATGGTTCAATGGGCCATATATGGTGGGTTTCATTGAAATATTTTACTTACTGTGTGCTCATAGGAATATTTAAACTAATAAATATTTATAGGATATGAAATCATTATTTCTACTACATCATTGATGGATGTGGTTGTTGATTTAGGGTTAATAGTGTGTAGCCATGTGACACTAATAGTGGGCCCACTTAGTGCACTCCTGATGGCCCATATTTTTCTTTTCTTTATAGCATGATTCAAAGAGATGCTCATTTACTATTTCTAAAGGCTAAATGGTTAAACAATATGCCTTACATATGTTCTTTATCATTTAGGCCATTATTGTAAAGGTAATAATACATAATAGTTTCTTTCAAAATATTTAGAAATAAACATGGATGACATTTATTAGACATTCAAAGGATCAATGTGTGCAATTATGTGTGGGTCCTTGCCTAGTGTCAAATTGGAGAAATATATGTGGATCTAATGTGGTATATTTATTGGGTGTACTAGTTTATTATGAAGATTTCATTACTTTACCAAAGGAATTTGTATTGGAAAAGCACTATGTGTTCATTTGTAAGTAGAATGAAAAAATAACCTTACAAAACGCATCCAACTATTTCTATTATACTAGGTTCTATCTATTTATTTTAAGGTGATCAACTCTAGCCATTGATAAAAGGTCAAACTTCATAGGTTTTAATGTAAAGAAATGGTGCTTCAAAGTTGTTTTTAATATGGAAATTAATGAAATTTAGGGTTTTGTTGGGAGGTATTTATATGAAAGTACTTACGGAGATGAAAGGCAATAATTTTCATAGAATGCAGCTATCCATGTGAATTCTTATATAGGAGGACTATTAGAGGAAAAATATTATAGAGAATAAATATAACTCTATATATCATGCATTACAATTAGAGGTAACTGTTAATTTTAAATGTGGTAAAATGAAAGTCAATTTTCAAGCTAAACTATGAATATAATTTAGATTCTTATGATCTAAATTTTTTTTTTTAGGATTTCATGTATTTTTCTAGGCTAATTGAATTTTAAATTCACTATAAGGTTATTATTTACTATATCTAAATTTGATTTTGTCACAAATCATTAGGCCTAGATTTGTGTGTATGTGTATTTATATTATGGACTTCATAATGCCAAAGTTTACATGTGAAAAATTTCTTTCACTAGGAACTAGTTACATAATATTTAGGCCATTAATAAGTTCAATGCTTAATCATGATAGTTGTCACAAGTTGATCAAACATACAAGGGAATCAAAATGAGATGATTAGGTTGGTTCAGAAAGTCATTGATACAATTTTTATACATGGATTGAGACTTGAGGTTGCATGCATATATATATATATATAATGGGGATGAGGGCTATTCGATTTAGCATTCTTAGAGAACTTGTTATGTCTTCTATTCTAAATTTTATCTCAAGTTCCAATTCTATAACTTAGAAGTCATCTTCATATTCTTTCATGTCATTACGTTTTAGATAACGTACTTGAACAAAAACCTCTCTTTGACCAAGGTGTCTCCATTGTTGCCTAAGATATTTTTGGGGATGAAAGTTTCTTTTGTGTTACAATTGCTTACATATTAATTTAATTGATTAGATAATTTTTGTAGGGATTGTAAAACTAACAGATTTTTTAAGAACTCCTTTCACTACAATATATGGATTATCTTTTTCTCATTTATGGATTCTTTAAGTATGCCTAGTGATTTTTTTTTTATAGTTGTAGTTGTGTTTAGATAAATATATAGTCATGCACATACAGATATCTGCAATGCATTAGAAAAACTATAATAACCTTACAAGTTTAATGTAACATATGTTTTAAAGGCAATATAGTTGTATATCTCTTCTAACTACATGCATAATCATAAAATGTCCCAGAATTGTTTTTGATTGATTAAGCAGGGAAAAAGGGCCCTAACCCGAACAAAAATTACAACAACAATAGCATAGCCAGTGGTGAGAAACAATAAAAAATAGGAAGCTCCTCAGACTTCGCAAATCCCCAGCCAAAAAACTTAACCAATCCCTTTTCTATCAAACAGATAAAAAAACCTAAAGCTATTAGCAGTAGCATCCCTGCTTAACCATCGATAGTGCTTGTAGATAACCATCATATAGTTCCTACTCAAAATATACATAACATTATAAAGATTAAAGTTCCGGCCTCCATGGCCATAACCATTATCAACAAACCAAAACATAGGAAAAGTATACATCAAAAAACCAAAGAAACTAGCACAGTCGAGCAACCAGGCTATGCATCTTCAATCAGCTTCCAGGCTTTGACCAGGTCTTCAACAGTACCCTTCGCCATGGCCTTCCGCTCCTTCTTACCTGCAAGGTCCTCACCATTACCTGTTGCCTTCTTCATCTATTGTTTCTTGATTTTGCCCATCCCTGAGACAGTGGTCATAACGACTTTCTTCATCACAGCATCCACTACCATGCACACATTCTTGATAGCTTCTTACAGGGTCTGAATGTTATGAGCATTTCCTTTATGTCCCAAAATTGTTACGTAAGGTGAAATACTTACATTTCATACATAAATCTTCACTGTTTTTCTTTTTGAAATTAATCTGTGTCGAAATGTAACAAACAAATTTAGCCCTGTGGATTGCTCCACCCCATTAAGGACAGGAACATCAACCATGTCAAATTGGATAGTCCCATGTGTTTCGAGTTAAACTATGAGTGGATTGGACCAAACGTTAATGAGTCCTCCATGTAATGGCTTGTGTTCGTAAGGTCTGGCGTGTGCTTGAATGGCACAACGTTCAAATAATCTGTTTCCCTAGAATTATGGGTGCAATATCTGTTGAAGCCAGAATAATGAGCGTAGTGTTAGTTTGGACTTCAAAGAAGTGGTTGTACATTACCCACAAACTAAAGAAGCTTATTAGGTGCTACTGATAGCCGTGAAATCAAATTAATGTTATGGTGTGGATAATTTTAGAGATCCCACGTTATTTACTCAATCTTAAGGTTATTAATACTCTCTCTTTAATATTCTAAGAATGGTTTAACATAAATGTCTGGTTCAATACAAAAAGATATGTAAATTACTCAAGCTTGCGCATATTGAGTATCTTAGACAACCATTCTCGCGTTAGGATTTTTCTGCTTCTTTGTGTTATCTTTTAGCCCTTTGGTAATATTTGAACTTATAAATATTAAATTAGGTTTTGTTTGTATTTTGATGTGTGTGTGAAGAGTTCAATCTCTGTTCATGGTTCACCAACTTTTTATTTGTCTCAGTTTTTATATTGATTTTTTAATTAATTTTGTGTCTTTGTTGTAGTTCATATTTTTTTCTAAAGATGAGAGTTTCTATGTCAACGTTCATGCCTTTTCTAGCTCTTTCAAACTAATTATCACAAGTAAATAGGTCTCTATTTTTTTTTCTCTTAACATTTTTTTCATATTTGAACATTGATTTGTTATATCTCGTGGAGTGTATCTTAAGTGAAGATTGTTGCTAGATATTATTAGTATTACAAATTGCATCACACTACATCATATGGTATTATTTTATATAGAAACAAGTTTGCAATACCATATAAGAAGTTTCCACATCCTACAAAATCATATAACAAGGTTACATATGAAACAACACACTACACTAAAGACCTTGTGGCATTTCCTACAAGCATTAGACATTGTTTAGAGATATGCAGGAGGTTGTAAAACACTACAAAATGTCCACACATGTTATTTGAATTGTTTCTAAACCTATATATTGGTTTTATAATCTTTAAATAGTCTTAAAACACCCTAACATGCTTAAATAAGCTACAATAAGGATAACTATCATAAAGAAAATTGAAAATTCATGGGAAGGAGATAATTAAGAGTGCTTATGAAAGGATATAAGAAAAAGACACCATGAAAAGGATTTAAGAGGTTGTATAAGGAGGGAAAAGAGAGATAAAAAGAATAAGGATGTATGGATGAATAAGACAAAGAATTGTAAGAGATATATGTGAGACTTATTCATTCATACATCCCTATTCTTTTATATAGAAACAAGTTTGCAATCACATATATCTCTTATAGTTCTTTGTCTTATTCATCCATACATCCTTATTCTTTTTATCTCTCATTTCCCTCCTTATACAACCTCTTAATTCCTTTTCATGGTGTCTTTGTCTTATATCCTTTCATAAGCACTCTTAATTATCTACTTCCCAATTTTCCATTTTATGTGTGTGTGTGTGTGTGTGTGTGTGTGTGTGTGTGTGTGTGTGTGTGAGAGAGAGAGAGAGAGAGAGAGAGAGAGAGAGAGAGAGATTTATGAGTGGTGTATAAGTGTATTTTGTTTTCTTTGTTTATTCTAAGGTCTTACACTATCTGCCTTAATTCTCTTCCTTATCTATCATACAAGGGTAAAATACAATACTAACATAAAACTAACATAGATCATTGATCTATATTTTTTTATTAACAAATATTTTATGCTTGATTGGTGACAAAGAACTTTCTAGTAGGTTGATGGTAATTGGCATGGGTCATGGATGTTCCCTCTCTTATATTTCAAGGTGGTTCAAATTGGAACCGATCATTTGGCTATAGATGTGAGATAGTGTAGGTAGTGGTAATTTCAATTTTATTGTGTAATCATGTGTTGGGTAAGTGTTGGTCAAATTAAATGTTATTGACATATAGGTGGACACACAAGATGGTCTTGGATCATTTTTTGCATTTATTTGTGTAGGATGATGATGTGACATTATATTACTGACTTAATAGGGTCTTATGCCATGTAGTATTTAATTTCTAGTCAATGGGCCAATGCAATACACATTGGAAAAGTTCGTAGTCTCTTTTTCTTTGGAAATAGTACATAACTTAAAAGAAACGGAAGAAGGAAACATATCAAATTACGAACCAGGGAATAATGAAATAGTGAAAATTTGGGCTACATCTTGACCTTGTGTATTTCATAGAAAATTCTAGATCTAGGGTGATAAAGTTAGATTTTTAGACTAGAGATAAGTTGTATGATGCCTAGAAATGGTGTCAAAAGGTAACTCATTCCTTTATAAAATGTGTGATGTATATGTAATTTCATTAAATGATTGTGTAGGTTCATCTATGGGTTTGTGGCTATATAAATGAATGGGAAAATGCTATATGGTTCAATGAGCCATATATGGTGGGTTTGATTGAAATATTTTGCTTAGTGTGTGCTCATAGGAATATTTAAACTAATAATTATTTATAGGATATGAAATCATTATTTCTACTACATCATTGATGGACGAGGTTATTGATTTAGGGTTAATAGTTTGTAGCCATGTGACTCTAATAGTGGGCCCACTTAGTCCACTCTTTAAGGCCCTCATTTTTCTTTTCTTTGTAGCATGCTTCAAAGACATGCTCATTTACTATTTCTAAAGGCTAAATGGTTAAAATATATTCCTTTCATATATTCTTTATCATTTAGGCCATTACTATAAAGGCAATAATATATAATAGTTTCAATCAAGATATTTACAAATAAACATGGATGACATTTATTGGACATTCAAAGGACCAATGTGTGCAATTATGTGTGGGTTCTTGCCTAGTGTCAAATTGGAGAAATATATGTGGATCTAATGTGGTATATTTCTAGGTGTAATAGTTTATTATGAAGATATCATTATTTTACCAAAGGAATTTGTATTGGAAAAGCACTATGTATTCATTTATAAGTAGAATGAAAAAATAACCTTACTAAACTCATCCAGCTATTTCTATTACACTAGGCTCTAGCTATTTATTTAAAGGTGATCAACTATAACCATTGATCAAAGTTCAAACTTCATAGGTTTTAATGTAAAGCAGTGGTGCTTGAAAGGTGTTTTTAATATGGAAATTAATGAAATTTAGGGTTTTGTTGGGTGGTTTTTAAATGAAAGTACTTAGGGAGATGAAAGGCATTAATTTTCATAGAATATAGTGTTATCCATGTGAATTTTGTATAGGAGGATTATTAGAGGAAAAATATTATAGAGAATAAATACAACTCTATATATCATGCATTACAATTAGAGGTAATTGTTAATTTTAAATGTGGTAAAATGAAGGTCACTTTTCTAGCTAAACTATTAATATAATTTAGATTCTTATGATCTATAGTTTTTGTAGGAGTGCATGTGTTGTTTTGGGCTAATTTAATTTTAAATTTACAATAAGGTTATTATTAATGATATCTAAATTTGATTTTGTCACTATATGTCATTATGTTTTAGATAAAGTACTTGAATGGAAACCTCTCTTTGACCAAGGTGTCTCCATTCTTCCCTAAGATATTTTTGGGGATAAACATTTTTCTTGTGTTACAATTACTTATATGTTAATTCAATTGATTAGATAATTTTTGTAGGGATTGTAAAACTAACAGATTTTTTAAGAACTCCTTTCACTACAATATATGGATTATATTTTTCTCATTTATGGATTCTTCAAGTATGCCTAATGATTTTTTTTTATAGATTTCATTGTGTTTAGACGAATATATAGCTAGGTTTTATAATATTTAAGTTTAATTGGTTCTCTTTTTATTATTCATTCACATTATGGTAATAAAATTAATATTAGAACATGTTTGTATCTAAGTGTAAAGATTAAATTTTTCACCACTAAGTTCAAGGAACCTATCTTTACTAGCTAATCCTTCCCCCACATTAAAATCAATTCAAACATATAATTTTATTTCACACAATTTTAGTCTTAATTGTCTTACCAATTTACATAGGCTTATAGCACTAAACCTTGTTATATCTTATGAGAGATAATGATTATCACCATATTAAGAGGGTTATACATTACTATTTTTATAACTATCGTGTATGAACTATGATCTTGAAATACAGTAGGGTTGCACATTAGGGTGATTTTTTTATTTCATTATTGGTTTAATTCATGGTTTTATTATTTTCCTAAAATATATATCTTGGTCCTTTTTATCAATGAGATAATGTTGTTACTATTAGTGAAAAATCATTGTGATAGTCCTAAACCTAGGGTTTTCTTTTTGAAAGGCATAAATTTGTTGTTTTAATTCACCTTTCATTGTGATATTTAAATCTATTGTAACACCCTCTTTTGTCTTCTTGAGCCTAAATTTTAAAAGAGAGATATAATTTCTTATTAATTAGCTCCTAACTATCCACATTTGAATTACAATTCCTAGTTTGAATTGCACCTGTGAGCCTAAGTATTGAGGCTATCTCTTAGGAATGTAGACAAAATTTTCCATGTCAAAAATTGGCACCATTTCTAGGTAAGTGAATCTTTATTATGCCATCCTAAGAAAAAGACAACTATTGAAGGTCTTACTATTTATGAGAAAACCCAACCTATTTTTACCTTGGAGATTAATTTGGTGGTTAAATTTTTTCTCATTTAAGAGGTGGAGACTCCATTAAGAATTAACAAAATATTTCATGTTACTATTTAATTCTATTCAAGATATTTTTCTTGTGCATTTCAAAGGAAACATGTTGTTTAGGTGCAAATTAGGTTTTCATATATTTTAATGGAAAAATATATTTCTCTACCTATAGTTTTAAGTTGTATGTGTAATTGGACATATTATTTAAGTATATTGTGAGTTGGTTTTAAAATGGAATATTGGAGGGAGAGTTGGTGAGAATATTAATCTTATCTTATCATCAATAATGTAGCATATACCCCTAATCATTATTGCTATAATAAATCTAAGAGCCTCATTTATGGTGAATGTCATCACAATTCCCCTTATCACATGCAAGATATTAATTTTACCTTGTAATATTTAGATAAGCGTGAGCAAGAACTCTTTAAGCTAAAATACTAATGTGCCTACTTACAATCCCAAATTGTTCATTATTAGAAAATTTCCCTTTGTTTCTAATGAACATAAATAACTTTATTTCTCATGGATATATAATTGTCCTAATCCCATAGCCAGTGACATTCTTTATCAAAAAGTCCAGTTTGAATATTGTGATTCAATATTAGGGGGCATGCACATCCAAAATTTTGATAATAGAATGAATGAATTTGAGACTAAGGTTGATATGTCTGGTTTAAATTATTTGTAATACATCTAAGAGAAAATAAAAATTATTCGTTTACTTGTTTCCTAATTCATTTTTTTTCATCTTAGATAGATCTTATATCAAAGTTTGTTGAGAAATTTGGAGATTAAATTGATTCATTTTTTTTTAATTTAATAGTTTTCTAATATTAAAATATATTATGAATAATCCATTTCATTATTCCATACCATATTTTATAATATTTGTGTGGATATCATTCAACATATAGGGCCTAAACAATAAATTTTTATTAGTCAGTACTATGAAAAATGACTAGGGAATGAAATTTAATTTGAAAAGGACTAACCAAGCTATAAGTCTCCATTATTAGTGTAAATAGGGCCATTTCTTATCTATTTAGCTAATAGTTATTTGTAAGTTTTCATACCTATTGTGAGATTACTCATGAGGTTCACATCCATCTCTACACATGAATTGGATAAATGGTTTGAAATTTATTAATCTAATTTATTACCATATACAAGCTATTTCATGATAAAAAAAATATATTAGACTTCATGATGATGCAATTATATCAAATTGAGATTCAATCAATTATAACACTTGGAATGTGGAATGAATAGCTACTCTAGAAGATGCTCAAATTAGTATTATTTTGAAATTGAAGATAATAAAGGTGTTCAGAAAAACATAATAGAACATGAGTAAAAACTTATATCTATGTCACAGGATAAGGGAAAAATAATGGGTTCACTTTTTGGTCAAAAAGTGAGTCTCTTAAATCCTAAAAATTAAAGTTTACAATAGTTGCAGTAAACATTAGAAGCATTTACACATACAATATTAACATGGTGGAAAAAAAAAAAGTAGGAGCTTGTTTCTAGTTTTCAAATATGTGATTTATTTTAATATCTAGATGATAAATATCATTTTTGTAGCATGTATAAAAGTTTCTTTTTTAAAGTTATAAGTTTTGGGCCAAAACATGATGTATATGACTAGTGAGATTTGATCTGAATGATTTTTTTTTTATTTTTTTTTTGTAAAAGGATCCATATGATGGTGAATTTTGGTTATGATATTTTTATAATTTTTCAATAAATAATTATTATTTAATATTTTTTTATTGGCTTCAATTTGCCTTTTTCAAAACCTCTCATGTACAACCATTATAATTTGAGCTATACTAATTGTAATGTAGAGAATGATGTCTAGATTGATTAGACATGTAAAAAAAATTACAAAATACAAAATTAAAAGTTACTAAAAAATATTAATATATTATATTTCAAGTTTATGTGTCCATTTTATTGAAAACAAATAAATTACAAAAATATACATCCAATAGTAAAAAAAATATTTATTTGACTACTAGACATTGTCATCTATGATGGGTTATAATTTGCTCCAAATTTTCTAAATAAAAACTTGTTAGCTATTTTGATAAAGTTAGTTTTCCTCTTGCTATTAACATGCTATTGTACTTGAAGGTCCATAACTAAGGTTTGGGTTTTCAAGGCTAAAAACAAGGTAAAATTATGGGTTTCAAGGTGTGGGATTTATTTTTTCTTAGAGATAAGGGCATCTCTTATCTTAACACTTATAATGGGTGTTCATATCTATTGATCAAGGAATTTATCAAGTTTGATGTTGGTAGTGTCATCATTGTTTTTGGAAGTTGTAATGGAGGACATGTAAGAGTGATCAAGATTAGGGAGAAGCATAAGGGAATATAGTCTTTGGTATCTTTACCAAAAGAAAAATATGTCAATATATCTTCCAATAAAGTAATCTATCTTTTTAATACTAGTTCTTTGAAAAATACTTTTCAAAATACTAAAAAAATTATTGAGTATTTTGCATATGAGTTTATCAATGTTTTTTAAAGAGGAAAAATTGGGTTTTACAAGGACCCGAAACCACAAAGTTTACAAACAAAAGAAAATATCATCAAAGACCCCATAAATAGAGAGGTTCTAGAGAGGAAAAAAAATGACAAAGCCACAGCCACCAGAAAAAGGCTAGCAAGGGCCACATAAAAGATCCAAAAAGACCAAACAAAACACTAGCAATGACTAAACTTGGGACTTTAAAATTTATGTTGTCTTAGCTTCCATGCCGTTCATTTCCTAAACCCCCCTCTTTAAGATTTGGACCATCTAGGTAGTAGGAGGCGCTTTCCTCTTAAGGTTGGAATGGGTCCTCTTCGATATTCCTTGGTCCTCATTCTTGCTTTTGTATTTGTCCTCTTCAAGATCAACAACCAGTGGGCCCTATTGCGACTTTTCCAACTTTTCAAACATTGCATTGATGATAATGGCATTGTGCCTTGCCATTCTATGGTTTTCTTCCACAATAGTTTTCATATTGTTTTTTATTTTAACAATTTTAGCTTCCAGAGTCTTATACTTGTCCTCAATGGCACCATCTCATGTTCCAGTATTGTTCTTTTTCTATTTTCCTTCTTCATTGCTCAGAGAAAACAACTTCAATTCCAATTCCTCCAAATTGCTATTTAGAGCCCTATTTCTGAGATTAAGATCATTAATTTCTAGATAGGCCCATTTCATAACCCTGAAAATATCACCAACGCCACTTCTAGCAGAGGGGAGGATATCTCTAGACTAATCTCAGTCTAAAATGAGGTTAAAATCATCCTGGTTAGGGGAGCTGGGAAATCTAGTACCATCATCTCTGAAAGAGGTAGGAGGGGTAGAGACAAAGTTTTTGCTAGCTTCAGGGTTCTTAGTTTTGTCCTCCAGAGAGTCCATAGAGTAGGAAACCAACTTATTGGCAAGGGAACCCTTGAAAGCGGGATTCTTTAAAGGAACTTGACAGCTGGGGTAAATCTCAAGGTTAGCTTTTGCAAGTTGGGGTTAACAAAGCTAGGTTTTCTTAACAGACATGACAGTGGACAAATGGGATTTGAAAATTCTCTTCGAGTTAGGCTTAGAATGATTCTCTGAACCACCACTGTTTATATCATAGTCCTCAGACACCATGGAGGCAACCGGTTTAGATAAAGCTGACAGGATTTGAAAATGTTCATAGATTAACCTAATAAGACCAAGATGAAGAATAGGATATCTCCTGGGATTTTTCTTGTGGTCCTCAAGGCTATTGCTCAATGAACAGAATAAATAATGAGGTAGAGAAATCTGTACCTTATGGTGGAAGTGGTTAAGGAGAGAAAAATGATGACCATAAACTCTAGTGAATCTCCCATCCAAGGTAATATACTCCATTATGACACGAAGCATCTTTCTCCAAAGTAAATTGATGGTGTTGATTTCAAAATAGTTGTTGGAAACTTTGAAAAGTTTCATTTTCTCCTTTTCTTTCTTATGGAATTTGATTACCGCCTTGTCTAAAAACCTTTTATTACGATAAAACTGCATGCCCTTAGTGGACATTCCAGTCACCTCTCCTATGATTTGCTCATCTAGTTTCACCTTTCTCCCAAAGAGGATTATCTCTCCATTATTCCAATTCTTCTCAAAGTAGTTAGTAGCCATAGGATCAGGCCCATGAAGTTTTCCCAGGAATTGAACCAAACCACCTCGCTCAACCTATTTCTAGACCTTAGCATTCCTCATGTGCATTTCATAGCTATTTGGCTCGATTATTTTCCTATCCCCCCCATATTCATATGCACCTCACTGCAATCCCTACCAACACCGAAAACCTATTGCAAATTTATGCAGCCATTCCAATGAACCCACAAAGCATGCCGCTTTTTCTTACCAGCTAAGTTATTTGACACGATCCCATCAAATCTCTTGATTTTGATGTACTTAGCCCTTTTCCCTATCATCATTAAAGATATTTGCTTCTTTCCCATGCATAACATCATAATCTAATAAGGCCTTGACTTCAGCTCCCAAGTCCCTGAAATTCTGCCACGTGTTCAAACCTCCCCTCTTAAGCCCCTCATTCACAAAGTAATCTGCCATGTTGTTAGCTTCCCTATAGACATGGGAGATTATCAATGTTACCAATGGATCTTCAAATAGTTATGCTTGGACTTCTAGGGCCATCTTTTCTATTATTGATGAGGCCTTAAAAGACTCATCTAAGGCATCAGATGGATAAAGTGTAATACGGTCATATTGGAGGCTAGTGGCACCAAAGGATGGAGGAATTTCCATCATATCAAGTTAGCTTCACTTTGAGATGATTTTTTGCACGAGAAGCATTTTTGGCTTTATTTTTTTCTTCTTTTATTTGTTGTTGTTGATAGATTTGTAGAATACATATATTTTGAAGTTTTTTTTTTGTAGATAGGTAAGGGGTTTGGTGTAGAGCTCCATATGGATGGTTTTCTAGAGAGCACTCAAGGCTGTGATCTGAATTGTACCCTTCTAAGGGTGATTAGACAACTTGATGGAGCCATGTGTTTGGAGAGATCAATATGGATTATTGTCAAATAATTCATGGAATTTGTGATTCGGGAGTTCATGGGAGGAAGAACTCAGGAATTTAGCTAGGGGCCACACCTTTATGAGGGTTAAGAGGCAGCTTGATGGAGCTCCACCTGATTCAGGATTTGTTTCTTTAAGGAAGATCTTCACAAAGATGTAGATATTTTTTGTAATCAACAAGCTTTGTTATGTAAGCCTTAAGGGGGGTTCCCTTCGCAAAGTGAATAAGAGATTTTAGGGGATACATTCGTAGGAACAATGTAATAAGGGGGGAAATGTTAGCGAATTTTAGTATAGTAGTTATTACATATTACATTGTTATCATTATTTGTTATGCAGCTATCAGACAATTGTCAGTTATGTGGCTATACAACTACATTTCCTCTTGTATAAATGTATCAAGCAAGTTTTATCAGAAATATCAAATCAATACATTTAGATTTATTCTCACAAGTACATATTTATTTTTGAAAAGCATAATAATTTTAAAATGGGTACCAAATTCCTATGAAAAACATGAACATTTTTAAAACAAAAATGGGTACTCATTCCATATGGGCAAGATTTTATGCTTGGGAACTTTTTCCTAAATAGATACATATTTTTTACAAAATGTGTGGTCATTCCTATTAAGATTTCTCCCTTCACAATACTTCCACTTCCCCACAAGACTTTCACTAAAAGTGGACTCAACTTCTTTCACCCACCCAACAACTTGGAAAAATTATAGAACTGTCCAAAATAGATTTGTTGGGAAGATAATATATTGATAAAAAGGTACCATGGCCTAATGAATATCAAGGTGAATATTATAAAAATAAATAAATGATTTTTTTAAGCACAATCAAATAAAATAGGTTTATCATATATGATGATGTACCATAATATATAAATTATGGAACATTAGGTGTTAAACAAAAAAATCACTCGATATAATTATGACACGTTATCATCAAGGTCAAAATACATTTTCATTATGCATGATTATTTAAGGAACAATAGGAATAGGAAGACCTTAATAGTAATTCCCCATCAAACCATTATTTTCAAATATTTTGTAGGTATATATTTTTCTCTAGTTGAAGATTTGGATAGTTGCTTCTTGTCAATGATAAACCACTATATGCTAGTAACAAATATGCTAATTCCAACAAAAGGAATAATTCAATATAGTTGAAAAATTGAATAAGATATTTAGACAAGAAGGAGAAAGCAATAAAATTATCAAAAATCTAAAAAAGAAAATCCAACTATTGATGACTAGAAATTATTAATGAGAAAAAACAATGTTGGCACAACTCAACAACCAATGAAAAATTTAATAATAGTATTAATTTACTCTCCATATAAATAATATGCATAGTCATAACAAAAAATTGTATTAATTGAAATTACATATTTAATGTAGCATTCTAAAAAAGGATAGTAGTGTTAATGCACTAGAAGGAGGTCAAAATGATGAGTTGGATGTGTAGTTATTAATTACTAAAAGTGCAAAGTTAATATTATATTTTGACCATTGGATATAAAGGTAGGTCTTGTAAATGGATTCATAGGATAATGTTCAAAATAAAATCTATAAACAAGGATATGCACTACTAGAACCACTTAAATGTGTTATAATTGAATTTGATGGCTACCTATGGATAAAATTTGAAGAATAAACTCCACATACAATTCCAATTATACAAATACATGTCAAAACTATGATATCACTAGCAGAACAATGGAACTATTTAGGCCACATGAGATAGACAAACATAAACTGGGTCATCCCATAATAATGGGTCCCAAACTTGGGACATCTTGATTTTTTTCCTAAAATCACATATTTCTTAGAAAAAATAATGATTTAAACTTTGAGGGGTTCTATCTAAAGGGTTTTAATTGAAGAGATTTAGATAAGTACCCCTTAGATCAAATTTCCCTAGATATAATCCCTCTGGTCTTAAAACATACCCACAATGGAGTCTCCTTTACACCTATCAAAATACTAACAAAAAACCACTTTTTATTTACATTTTGTGGGATCAAATAAAGTCATTTAGAAATTGTATTTTGTAAGTGTGTAGCTATTTTTATAAGCTTTCCAAAAAGTATAACTTTTAATATTTTTATTTACTTATTTATATTTTATTTCCTTTGAATGTAGGTTATTCACCAAACATCAATGCATTTATTTCACACATGTAGAATAATAGAAAAATAGAAAAATAGAGAAAACAAATCTAAAAAATATGTGTGCACTAGGTATTGATGTTTTTTTAGTAAAAATAAATAATAATTTTGATACATATGTACAAAACAAATTATGTGTGACGACATACAGCTACATCCATCTTATAATTACTTTTAATTTGAAAATTAATTTAAAAAAACATATGTAAGAAAAAATTATGAAAAAATATCCATGCACTAGATATTCATGTTACAATCTAAATTTTTAAAATTATAATTTTATCCTTCCAATAAAAAGATTTATGTGTGACGACATAAATGTCACTATTTTAAAATGTTGTTTACTATAAAAATAAGTTATTAAAAGTTACATAGAAAAATTCACAGTTTATTTCTAAATATTTTTATAAAAATATATTTATAATCTACACACAAATACACACAAATAACTAATTCACATCATCTAAAAAATTTTAATGGTTTAGTTGCTATAGGTTTCATAAAGTGAAAATTTGGTGAAAAATGTTGATTTTAATGTCTTACTTTGGCCAAAAAGTGGAACATAGCATTGTGGGATGAGCTCCTTGCAAGTTATTAAAAATGAAAGTATGCAAAGTACAAAATAGAAGAAAAATAAAAATGGAATAAACCTCAATAATTTGGAATTAGTAAAATCATGTAAATATGTACATTCATACACTTTCAAAGGAGAGTAATCACCAACTTGAAAAGAAGCATGCAACTCCATGCAAGAAAAAGGCAAGAAAATATACCTAAGCAAATTTATCTCCAAAAAATGAAAAATTTGTAGATAGGAGATACCCATGAGAAGGGGAATATTCTAGAAGAAAGAATATTCTAAGAATATGCTATTCTAACACTCCCCCTTAAGAATAGCTTAGGTGGGTACAAAGAAAATAGGTCCCAAAAAATAGGCCTAATAAGGTACCCAAGTACAATGCAATCTCATAAAGTGGAGAAAGGGAGAAAAATAAGTTGGAAAACCTCCCCTCCAAAAGAGAGAAAAGAAAGTGAATAAAAATTGAAGGCTCCCTCAAAGAGGATAATATTATTGAAGTAGATTGCACCTTAAGAAGATCTCATAGATGAATGAACTTTCTCTCAATAATGGGTTTGGTGAATCTGTCAACAACTTGTTTTGAAAAATGGAAAAAGACAGTCAATGATTTTGACTATGAATGAGCTCCTGAATGTAATGCATGTGAATATCTATGTGTTTGATCTGGTAGTGCTAGACTAGATTCCTAGATATCTAAATAGTTCTCAAGTTGTCACAATTTAGATGACTGTGGACTTCCTAAATGAAATTACAAACTTAGTGAGAAACCCCTAATGAAAAAATATCCTTAGTAGCTATGTCGATAAATCCCCTATACTCTACCTTTATGGATGATAAAGCAATAACATTTTTCTTCTTTCTATACCAACTGATAAGATTAGAACCTAAAGAGAAATTATAACCTAAAATGGACTTACAAATATGAACTTGTGAAGCCAACCAAGTCAAACTCTATACCAAATTTGTAAAGAATCCTAAAATTGTGAGTGCCCTGAAGGTAGCAAAGGACCCACTTAGCTCCTTTCCAATGTAGCTCATAAGGTTCCTACATGAATGCTGAAACTACACCAACTACATATGAAATCTTATGCTTAACAAATGTGAGTTAGATTGGACTACCAACAAGTTACTGATACAAAGTAGCATTAGCAAGTGATGTAATACTATCAATGTCAAGCTTGACTCTAGATAGAAAGGGATTTAGAGATGGTTTGCAATTAGTCATGTGAAACCAAGAAAATAGATCAAGAGTATACTAAGGATGGATTCTAAACAAGCCTTGGTGGTTGATCCATGTAGATCTCCTCCTCAAGGTTTCTATGAATAAATGCACTCTTCACATCCATTTGGTGCACTATCTCAGCCATGTGCTATAACAATAACAATCAAGTAAGTTAGATTGAATTCATCTTGGAAATGGGTGCAAAGGTCTCTATGCAGTCAATTCCAACACATTATGAAAATTCTTTAGCTGCCAAAATTTCCTTGTACTTATCAATTGGCCCATCTACAGCAAACTTGGTCTGATATATTCACCTATACCAAACACCATTTCTTCCCTTAGAAAAGATATTAAAGTACCAAGTGTGGTTTTTGATTATGGAATCACATTCCTCATGCATAACACTATCCCATTTGAGTATTCCTAATGCCTCTAAAATATTTTGTGGATCAGAGGTGGAGGAAAATAAATCATGTGGCTCAGCTTGATGATCTAACCATGTATGTTTTCGTCTATTGGATTCCTACATCCCTACCTAGGTACCTACACTATAAAGTTTATTTCTAACACAAAAAGCATGAGAAGTGGGTGAGTCAAGTGCTAAAATATAAACCTCCAAAGAAAGCCTATAAGAGGATGAAAATGAATCCTCATCAGTATCTAAGAACTTTCTAAATTGGAAGAAGAAGAAAAAGAAACTACCTTAGGAATTTGTTTTGACTAATTTGGATCACTAGAAGAATCCTCAAATATCAAATGAATCCAAAAAGTAAGGAGAAATTTCAAGTGTTGAGTTGGTAGAAATCTCTTGAAACTTAACACTTATCTCAATGAACAACTCATGTGTGGTAAGGTGGAGTAGTTGATAACCTTTTACACTATATAGATAGACTACAAATATGCAATTTTCAGATTGAGGTTCCATTTTCTTACAATTCAGAATGGTATGCATTCAATGGATAGAGATATGATGGCCACGAAGTTCTCAAGTGATAGTTTCCTACCTTTCCAAGATTTAAGGGGAGTAATTCCCTTTAAGCCTTTGTGAGGAATTTCTTGTTTTTGATGCGTAAGAGAAGGTTTTATTGATTAAATTTAAAACATACATAAATGGCCAGCCATGGCTAGCATGCAAAATCCATGGCTAGTATGCAAAATTTTCATCACAGGGTACAAACACATCTACTTTTCCTAAGTTGAATTATGGACAAAAAAATTAGTTTGAGAATGTGATTACAATTTAATCTAATTTGAATCAGAATTGAAGATTTTATTTTTCTTGTTTTGTACTTCTTTCCAACCCTCCCCAACCAAGTTTTGTTGTGTTTTAATTGTTTCCACAACTCCAACCTATGGAGAACTCCCACCACCTAGAGCTAATGAACACCTCTCCACCAACAAAGGATTGCTTGTTGATGGGTTTAAATTTTCCTTGTTTGATTGAAGCCATTGCTACTAAGCCAAACTCACTATCGAGGAAGGTTTCGTAGTTTGATGTGTTGTAGCCATCCCTTCCCTAACTTTTGGGGAGGGCACGGGCTTTTGAAAGGGCTCTGATTTTTCCTCCTTCACCTTTGATGGTGCTTTGATTGAGTAATGATATTGTAGAGCATTATCCCACCAAGACTACTGAGCCAAATTTTTTATGATTTTGGAGTAGGAATTAGCCATATGTCCCATTTCAAAACACTTCCTCCAATGAACGGGTAATCCTTCACGCACTCAAGAAGTTGCATCCAATTGTGATCAACAAACCTAAATATGATGTTAGTGGGAAGGTCTCTTGTGACATACAAATCTACCAAAATGTGGGCAAAGGTTGTGTGGATAAAATTAGTTGTTTCTAAATTTAGTACAAGGAAGCTACCCAAACAGCCACCAATCACTTGGAAGCAATCCACAAACTAGAATTGTAATGGAATATTTGAAAGACGAATCCAAACAGGTTTTACAGAGAAAGCTTTAGTATCAGGGTTAAACTCTAGAAACCACGGCTTGAGGAGCAGGCTTTTCCCCCACCACCATTTCTCTTGTAGAATTGTGTCCCTATCTTGGATACAATAAAACACCACAATAAAGAGCCGTTAAGCACAAGGGTAGATTTCTACATTACCTTTAAGCATGGGTTGCCAAGACCTTGAGATCCAATCATACAAATCTAGTAATTTTGGCCATAGATGGTTGAACTGACCAATCAAACCATTGGATGAAAAATAATGTTTTCCAACATTGACCTCCTTTTTCAGCTTCTCCGAAAATACCAAAACAAGGGAGGAGGATGCCTTTTTTATGAGATTTTTTGGAGAACTTGTGGAGATCCCATGCCCTTTGGAGACTGAGTTGTCTTTCAATGGTCAAGCATCCCAAGCCACAAATTTTATTTTTTTCTTGACTCAAACTAACTAGCATATCCTTAAATGATAGGCTAACCCCATGCTTGGAGCCTATCGAGTCCTAAGACCCAACATCAGGATGGGGTGGGATTAAGTTATTCGGCATAAAATTCCTTGAGCATCTAACTTCTAAAGCCTTAGCCAAACTAGGGCACAAAACTGGCAGTGTGGAGGAGCCCCCTACATCATCGAAACTAGGCATTGGACCCCCCACGATAACCTGGAGAGGCTTGGAGGAAGCAATTTTTATAGCAGTCGAGGAACAAGGGATCACAAAGCGCACGAAAAGATTGTTGATAGTGGGGGCAACTTGAGTAGACCACCCAAGCTCCACATTGAAATATTTGCAACCATCATTTCCAGCAAGGGATTTGTCAAGAGTGGGAAAAAATAGAGATTTAGGGACCAATCTATTCAAACAGCCAATGGAAGTCACCAAACCATTCGTAGTTGAAGCACCAATGAAAACCCAATGTTTTCATCATTTTCGAGAGGGAATGATTCTTAACTATCCTATGATGAACATTTTTTTAGTTTAATAGGAATATTTAAGTTCTTTTTCCTAATACTATTATGTAAGGCCCTTGGAGTGTATCATATAGTTATCCATCTATTTTAAGGAATTGTTATTACTTTTTGCAACACCATTTTGTTGGGGAATGTAAGGAACTATGAACTACAAGTCTATCCCCTCTAATTTATAGAACAAATCAAATATAATGTTTATATATTAACCCCCATTATCACTTCAAAGAATCTTGATGAAATTTGTTTAATTTTTTTAGTAGGAGCCTTAAAGTCTAGAAATTTCTCAAAGATTTTATATTTTTGCTAAAGGAAGACCCATATGTACTTGGAAAATTCATCTATGAAAGTGAGATCATATCATGATTTAGTGAAACATGGATGGGTAAACATCCTTGATACATCACTATCAAAAAGCTCCAAAATCTATGTAGCCCTCCATGCTTTACCTTTATAAAATTTCTTTATAGGATGCTTCCCAAGGGTACATCCCACATAACAAACTTTAGAGAATATAACTATAGGAAACCTTGTGACCATATCTTGTTGGATTAGCTACTCAAGCTAGCAATAGTTAATGTGGAAAAACACTTGAGTGCAATAAATTTCTAACTTCATTTGAATGAGTATGCAATGATGTAGGAGAAAAATCCAATGAAAAAAGTGAGAAGGTGTATAACCTAGTTTGGTAATCTAACCTTCCCAAAGATATCCAATTTTTGCTGTGTAAGTCTTTAATCTCAACTGAATCTAGAGAAGAATAAACTCTCATGCCCATTCCCATGTGAGTAATATAATATATTGATAGGAGATTAGTTGAAAGATAACATACACTTAGAACATTTGTGAATGTCCCACCTTCAATTTCAACAAACCCTCTCCCTACAATTGATGTTGGAGTGCCATCACATAAGATAATAAAATACATGATAGAGGGATCTAAGGAAGAAAACTCACTTTGTGAGGAACCCATGTGATGTAGAGTGCCTGATTTAATGATCCAAGATGGAGTTGATGAAGATTCCCTAGAAATTAAAGACTTTCCCTTAGGATTCTATTTTCCTTTATCCTTTTCCTTAATAGATTGTTTAGTGGGTGAGGATAGTTTAAAATATTTTGAAACCCTTGTGTTATTCTTCTCAAGAAGATGAGTAAGGTGGTCTATTTGTTTCTTCATGCACTTGTCCTCATTGTGCCAAGTTTGTTGTAGTAGGAGCACTTAATCTTTTCTCTCTTAGGTTTCTCTAGATTTGAAGAAATTCTAATGTTGGTTTTATCAGACTCAATTTTCTTATATTTGTTTGTATCCTTGCCCTTCTAATTTTTTGTCTTCTTTCCTTTATCATTTGAAGTGTTTTGCTTCACATTCCTAGTAACAAGGTCTTGAGGTTTTCAAGATCTCATTGTAACCATTTGAATTAACTTATCCTCCTTCCTAGTCAAGTCAACAATAAAATCATCTCGAGAAGGAATTCACAATATGGCTCCAAGAGCCCTTTTGCAGAGTAGAAGGTAGACACAAACATATAATATTCAATACCTAATTTGGAGAGTATAGAAATGACTAGCTCATCATCTTTTTTTCTCAATCCAACTTTCTATTTACTATAGCCTCAATGTCTTAAACTTAGCAAAAAAATATTGTAGGTTATCAAAGATACTAAGGCTTAATATTATGAGCTTATTATCTAACTAATGACTCTTCATTTCATCTATCTTTGCAAAGAGTTTTTCTAAGGATGTCCAAACTTCATTAGATGTATTTATAGCTTAAATATGGAAACCAAGTTTAGGAAAAAGTGTAAGATATAGAAACCTAATTTCCTGATCACATTTGTTAAACCATTTTCCTTTATCCTCATTATCAATAGGTTCAATATTAGTACCCATAGTTACCCCATATAAACATTTTTAAGCACATTTTGTACTTTATGTTTTGATCGGGGATAGTTAAAAAGCATTAAAGAAGTTACTAATTATTGTGAATTCATGTTTTAGTGAGAATAGTTTGAAGAAAGAAAATGGAGAATAATACTTAAAGGAAGGTGAAATTTTACAGACAACACAACACAACAAATCCACCCCCCACCTGGCCCTTGATTTAGTTGTTTTTCCTAGAGTATGGAACTTTATAATTTAGTGCATATGTTTTCCTAATTAGAATGAAAAAATGGCACTTTATAATTTATGTTAAATCATACCTAATAGGTTTGGAAAAAAATAAACACTTAAAAATTAGCTCCCAATTACAAGAAATTAGTTAAAGATATTAAAATTTATTTTCCTTATATGCTTATTTAATTACACTAAAAAATATATATTCCTTTCTAAGTAAGGAAAAATAGGAGTTAACAACATGATCATACACCTTATACAAAGTGAGCCCAAATTTAGAACAAGGAAAGTCACATGAAAGAAAAGACAAGAGTAATTAAAATAATTTTTGTGGATTTGATACTCCTATGGTAAGATGGATCATCAAACTTCCATGACCAAGGAAGCCTCATTAGACTTTTTTGATTCATGGCCTACACCAATAATTTCAAACTCTACAAGTCTTGAAGGTTATTCCCATGCACCCACTTAGAGGTGATGGATATATATAGATCTCATGTGCCCATGTTGAGAGAAGAAGCTCTTCATGGAGGTCAAATAACTCCACACATACAAGTGGACCACACATAGGAAAAAATGTACATTTTATGTGCTAGGGAGAACAATGATAGAAATTAATCAAATCATAGGGATCCACCACATGCTCTACAAGAAAAAGACACTCATGGCCTTTTACAATTAAATAGAACTCAATCCTTCAAGGAAATCCATTCCAATGGTTTGTAGTACTTAGTGTAGGGATAAATAACTCAACTCATAGAGAGAAAAAAACTCTATAATTGCCAATTAAAGCAAAAGACCACTTATTTAAATCAAAAGTTGGGGCAAGGAATAATAGATTGAAATAACCTCTACAAGAAAAGAAAAATAAGATATAAACCATCTAATCATGGAAAACCTCACAGGAGACATCTACATGAGAAAGAAGGTTATATAGCCACAAAAATTCCATAATATTTGACATGGCCAACAAGTAAGTCTCACAACCTCAACATAGTAGAGGTATTCATCCACTACAAGGTGAAACCCTAATGCTAGCTTTCTATAAGTTCACACATTTCCTTCTATACAAAATCTCTTCACACAAAATATAGAGAAAATAAATTCCACAATAATGAAAACTATTTTTTTAATATAAGCTATCCAACAACCATCACACCATAATAAAACTAGCACTAATATGTTGGAATTAAGTTTTTTTGGTAGAATAGCAACACTAGTTGGGCCACAAGAGATAGAAAAATACATGCCTTGCAAGTTATTAAAAAATAAAACTATACAAAGTATAAAATGAGAAGATAAATAAATATGTAATAATCCTCATTGATTTGGAATTAATAAACCCATGTAAAGATGTACATCTATAATGCAAAGGAGAGTAATCACCAAATTGAAAAGTGGCATGCAACTCCATGCAAGAAAAAGGCAAGAAAATACACCTAAGAAAGCTTATCTCCAAAAAAAAGGAAAAATCTCTAGGTAGGAGATATCCATGAGAGGAGGAATATTATAAGAACATGCTACACTAACAATACATAGGTGCCATGTATGATGAAAATACCATTATGATTAGCCTAGGCATTGACAATCCACAAATCAAAAGGTTTAACTCTTTCAAAGGACACTAGTGACATAGGAATTTTTTTTAAAAAAAATTTGTATCTATATCACATCTAAAGTCATTGCAAGGTCTAAGAATGGTGCCACCATTTGCATATGATTACTATAAAAGTATGAAAAAGGAATAATAGTTGCAAACAAATAAGTTGAAGAACAAAGACTAACATTATTAGAGAGATAAATGAAATTATGTGAGGGATATACTTCTTCCAAATATATTTCAAAGAATATGAAATTATGTGCAACTTTTGAGTTTCCCTCATGTGTATAGTAGTTTATCATATGATCATTTAAACATTCTTTATTTTTACTTTTATCTTCAATAAAGTTATTTGTCTATTATTAATCAAATATTAATGGTTACATCATTAAAATAATGTTGTTTATGTGTTACAACTACATATGCTACTGGAATACCTATCCTTAGAAGTAGTTACATAAAATACATCAAGAGATATCCTCTTTGAGGAGCCTATTAAAATTGTGATATATAAATAGAATAGGTACATTTGAAAGAAATCCTTTAGAAGAATGTCTCTGAAATCCTTTGCATAGATTTTTCCAAAGATAAATATGCTAGTCAAGTAGAAACATAATGAGTACTAAATTTTTGAACATTAAAATTAATAAGTAAAAATATTAAAAAACCATTGTTATGCCACATAATAAATGTTATTGAAATGCTTATCTATTAAATCCTTTCCCATAATATATATTTATATTACTTAAAATATTGAATAATTAATAGAGAGTTTATTTTAGATAATCTAGATGAGAGGGTTGAAATTTCATTTCTATATATTATACTATTATTGAAATTTTATATATACTACTAGTTTATTGTTGTACTATATATACACTGCCATATAGATTTTATATCATATTTTAACAAGTGGTATAGCAAAAAAAAATTCTTGGGAGAGAGCTTTACTAGGGTTCCTTGACTTTATAGTGTTCATATCAAACAAAAATAGTAAGATCCTTCTAGTGTTTGCTTGCATATGTTATGGTCCTTTTCTATTTGCTAGGTTTGAGTTCCTTTTCTTGCCCCTTTAAATGGCCTTAGCCTTTAATTCCCTTGTAACTACTACTACTAGAGTTGAAAGCTTGATGATGACCACCAATCGCTCCCCTACTCAAATGATCCAAGAAGTTCATCATAAAGGTCTAGTATGAAGTAAGTCTTCTGACCCACCTCTAGATTTTTTTCTTCTCATTCTATAATTCTATGAAGCCTATAATTGTCTTGAAAATTTCACTCTTATTTTCTATTTTGTGGATAGAGTTCTCCCTGAAAGTTTATTTCATGATTGGGTCAGAAAATCCTTATCCCCTAATGGAATTCAACTTGTCGTGTACAAAATATCACTAATAGGTTTTCTTTTTTTCCATTTTGTTAAAGTAAAATCATGCTCAAACTATTCTTATATGAGGCTCATGGCTTATCTATTTTTTCCTCCTTGTTTTTAAACCTTGGACTCATTAAGTTTTAGCCTCTACCAAAAATTCCCTCTATGTCCCCATATAGATTGAATTCCCAGGGTTACCTTTGCCATGTTAATACTTTATTACCTCGTTTATTTCCTTGGTAGGATTTTTCATTTGTGTAGAGTCCTAGAATTTTTATTTGGCTCGCCCATAACGCATAGTCTTTGTTAAGGTAAAAATCTCCAAAGACCTCAAAGATGCAATGGATATCAAAATTGGTCAAAAATGTTACTACTAGCACATTCACTATATTAATCTTCTAAACACTTGCTATTAGTGCCAATCTTCCAACCATGAGATTAAGGATTGTTTGTTGGATTCCTAGTAACCTAATTCCCCTACCCAACTCTCTCTTGGCTTTGAACCTCCTACAAAAGAGGAGGGTTTATCTATAGTGGTTGGCCACAAAGCCAAGAACACTAGCTCTCTCAAACCCACCACCAAATCCACTAGGAAAGGGGTTTTAGCTCCTCATGTTTCAAACCCAATAATATAAAAATTTCAATCAAGGTGATAGCTTCTAGAACTCAACTAGTTTCAGTTGTTTCACAACCACTTGTTGGTAAAGATCGACATAACTCTCTATGTGTGGTACGCCAAAGGAAGTCCAGGAACTTCTTCAATTGTTTGGAAGAAGGGGAGTTTGTGTTGCAACATAGGCAACCTAGGCACCTCAATATTCAAATTGGAAGCTATGAGGCACGTAAGACAATGATTCAAAATAGTTATTCTACCTCCAATGTGCTAGATAACAAGAAAATTCCTCTCAATTGTTAAATGAATTGCATATATTGGAATGTGAGGGTTTCATAGACCTCCCTTACAAATACTTTGTTTGAGATGTTCTTGCTCAATTTTTAGAGTTAGACATTATTTACCTTCAAGAGGTTAAAGTGTTAGGTTTTTTGTTTTATGTAGCATGTTGTGTTATCTGGCCATCCATTTTTTTAATTTGTGCTAACCATGAGGTTAGGTATGGTAAATTTTTCACTTTTATCTCGCCTATGTGACATCATATTTTGGTTGATCATGGATGTGACCCCGCTAATTGGGTAATGTGGGATCTTCTTAATGTCAATATTTTCTCTTATAATGATGTTGTTGAGAGATCTTCTTTTTAGCATTGGATCAACAATTCAATGTTTAACACCACTTGGGTCTTGTTTGGGGATCTCAACATGCTCAAGATGCCACATAATAAATGTGGAGCTTTGTGCATGCATTGGATAACTAATGAAAGGGACACTTGGTTTTTCATGTGTAATAAATTAGGCCTTTTTTACCCTAACTCCAATTATCATCATGACCATATGCCCTGGTACATGTGGAGAAACTTGTAGGTTGGGCTTGATAGGGTCTTAATATAGCTTGGTGATGCCATGATTTTAGAGTAATCCTTATTTACTTTTGCTAGTTGTTATTCCTTAACACGTCTTTTCTCAACAAAAAGGTCATTATGACATATATATCGCGTGTCTAAATATTAGAGCTACATCTTTTATAAGGTATCAGGTGGATAAACTGGGGGAATGATGTCATAACCTGTATGACCTATTTTCTTCGTATTTATAAGCACTAGGTGGCTTGTATTCCTCGTTGCTCATACAAGGCCACAACTTAGGAGCTCCACCTTGCTACCATTGCCTTGGAATCCTAACCATTTGATCCCAATACCAAACTTCAACTAGCCTAACTATGATAGTAGAAGAAAAACATGGATGCCTATGTATCCCATGGATCCCAAATCAAGGCTCAACTATTGTGGCTTAAAATTAGAGATAATGTGTCAAAAAAATCAAGCACTACGGGCTCGTCAATCCTCTTGTAAAATATAGAGAACACATGAAGGACATCACCTTCTTCAAGAGTTGTCAAATATCGTTCAAGATTTTTTTTGTCATTATGAAAAAGTGATTGCAACCTATGAGAACACTCTTGCAAGGAAACTCACTTTGCAAAACAAAAATAGGATATGCCTTTCCATCTTTCAACTACTCAATGCGTTCTTTGTGACCACCTCCTCTCACAAGGTGGCCTCAACGAGGCAATATTTTCTATGGCTAATGACAAAGCCCCTAGCCTCGATGGCTTCCGCTTTGATTTCTACAAAACCTTATGGGACAGGGTTGGTAGTGACCTGCACAATGTTTATCTTGAATCCACGCAAAATGGGTTGTTAGGTAACATCATTAACAAAGGTAATATGAAATTCATACCTAAGGAAGGTTATCTAGAGGATATCAATAATTGGTGACCCACCACTCTATTGAATATATTGTACAAGATCATCATCAAAGCTCTATCTCTAAAGCTTCTCTCAATGCTAACACTTATTGTCAAATATGAGAAGACCAAGATTATTAAATCCAAATTTATTCCAGATGATATTATGAGGTTTTGGGAAGGTATGGAATGGGCCCACTAATCTTTAGAAGCAACCTTTTGTGTTCATCAAAATTGACTTTACCAAGGTTTATGATTGTATTGAGTGGCCCTTCATTTTTTTCATGCATTAGGCTCTTAGTTTTGGTCCTCAATTCATTAAAATAGTTCTAATTCTCTTCACATATGCTTCTACTTACATTACCATATTTGTCAAACAATATTCCTCTCATGGACTATTTCAATCCACTAGACAAGGTGTCCTCTTGTTCTTTCTCTTTATGCTCTTACTGCTAAATGATTTTATTATCTTCTTGCTCAAGCCATTTCTCAATCTAGTTTTAATGGGATTTTTTTTCCTAATTTCTCCCAAAAACGTGTTAATTGTCATTTTATTGATGATTGTTTTCTCACTCTTCATGAAGAAGAAGATAACACCAACCGAGCTCTTCAATTTTGGGAGATTTTTTCAAGCTTTTGATTCCAACACAATGGAAAAAGACCTCTTGCTACAAACAATCATTTCCACCCAAGCTATCATGTGTCAAGTATTTCCATGGGAATTGGATTGAACATGGGGAGATCTTCCGATTTTTGGCACAACTTTTTATTTTCATGCCAACTCTTTTGAGCTTTGGCAAGCCATTATTGTGAGAATTGAGAAGAAACTTCTATATTGGATAACCAATAACATCTTGCTAGCTAATTTCTTTAGATCTATTAAAAGATATTGGTGGCCACCCATGTGCATTATTTCTCATGACAGGTCCCTTCCAAAGCTTCTTATTTGAAGGTTGAAAATATCCTTAGATAATTTATTTAGGCTTCTAGTGATGGGAATCACAGCTTCCATTGTGTGTCTTGGGATTTTTGCTACCTCCCTTCTGAAGGTGGAGACCTTAGATTGATTTCTATCTATCACTTACAAATTTCCTTGTGTGCTAAATTAATCATCAAGGCACTCTAAGGAAATGAGACTTGGAAAAATCTTGTTCAACACTGCATTAACATTGACACTCCTAAAGCTTGTCCTACTTGGAGAGGCCTAGAATTAAGCTCTCTTCTCACCATGAGGGAATCAATTCTCATTCAATGAATTTTTTTATTAAAATAATTTGGAAATCATGGGAAGCTATCAAGCCTTTCTTTCATTGGGATGGAGATGAATTTTATATTGGTCTATCCATTAATCAAGACTCCATTTAGTGGACCTCACTTCTATGTTCTTAAGGGAGGTTGTTGTCTCTTTTACCTTCGAATCATGCCTTGAAATTTTTAAAAAGAGGAGCAACATTTTTACTAGATTTCATTCACCTAGCCACCTAGAATGTTCTTCCTTGGTTTTCTTTCAAATTGAAGTGCACACTTCCTAATTAGAACTAGGAGACTTACCATACAATTATTGATGTCATTAGTTGCAACACAAACTAGGTGTGTGCTACCTAAAACCTTTGTGTAATGGTCAGAAGTGGTTTCAAGATACTCTCTTTTAGAGTTAAAGACCCTCAAAAGTATATTCTTAGTTGTCTCTATGCTTGCATATGGTAGATCAAGTTAATTCTCATTGGCAATTATAGTCCTCTTGTGGGACGTGACAAAAAAGATTCCAAGGTAGCTAGTCTAATATGTTGGAGCTTAAATTGGCTCACTTTGCATAATGTTTATTTTATCAAGGCCTTCCTTTAGGGTTTCATCTTACTCATATGGCAGCGAGATCCACGGTCTCCATGGTTGTCTCATCAGACTTGTAGATAGGAGGATGTATTTTTTTTTGGGGTTTCTTCCTTTGTTTTAGTCGTTGCCAAGATTGACTACGAGGAAATTAATTTTCCAAGTGATATACCCATGCAAAGTTATAATCATCTCCAAATATTATATCCATGAAAATTGATAATCAATGTACGTGTGGAATTGTTAGCAGGGGAGAGGATTTTTTAGCTGTGCATTTTGATTTTTTCAAAGTTTAAAATTGTTATTTGAAATTTTAGGTATGAGTAGTCCTCACAGGAGAAGACTCTTTAGCTGTGTACTTTAATTTCGCTCTTCAGAGTTCAAAATTATTGTTTGGAAGTTTAGGCATGAATGCAGGGGAGAGGACTCTTTTTTTGTGCACTTTTATTTCACTCTTCAAATTTAAGAATTATTGCTCAGAATTTTAGGCATGAATGGTTATCAGCAAAGATGACTCTTTAGTTGTGCACTTTGATTTCATTCTTCATAGTTTAAAATTATTGTTTGGAATTTTAGACATGAATGATTATAAAGGGAGAGGACTCTTTAGTTGTGCACTTTGATTTCTTTCTTTAGAGTTTTAAATTATTGTTTGAAATTTTAGACATTAATAATATAGTCATATTAATTATATGGTTTTGTTTAGTTGTACAAAAATATTTTTTAAAAATAGATGAAAACATGTGTATAAAGATGTATGTTAGGGGAGAGGACCTAGTAGTTGTGCACCCTAACTTCACGCTTCTAATTATCCTATGTGGAAATTTCAATTCACTCCCAATTTTTTACAGTAGCTTACTTAGCAAGTCCCCTACTTATAACTTTCGTTTAAGGGCCACATTAGCATGCTTTTTGTCCAGGTGTCCAAAAAGACCCAAAAAAAAGTGAGACCAATACTTGTGCATTCACATCATGGGTAGTTGAGCACTGATGTGGAATCACGTGATTGGTTGCTTTTTAGATCAAAGGAATACATTTTGTTTAATTATGGGTAGTCAAGTCACAACTAGTAGACATTATATAAACAACTACTCTCACAACTATTAGGCATTATGTAAACAACTACTATCACAACTATTGAAACATGCTCAACTACTGGATCCTCTCCCCTACTGATTATATTACATGTCACCATTTCCTTGATTGTTTCTATCAATATTTATGATCAATTTTAAGTATAAATATAACAATTTCTAGTACTTAACATTACAAGCACTAAAAAAATAATAAAAAAATCATTATAATATTACACCATAACAATTGTTGAAGTGTGTACATCTATTTAATAATTTCCTCTAGTGAATTTTTTTACTTTTGTATTGAACGTGGTTTAAAAAGAAGAAATTTGGTTTAAAAAAGAAATACCTTGTTTTTTTTTAAATAAAAAGAAAGCCTTGTTTTTAGATTATAAAAGGAGAACATTATCATGCGTAGTTGATCTTTTGGTAACATTTACTTAACATAATACATGTGCCCATTGTATAGAGAAATGTAAATATCTATCAATATGATCTTCTTGGGCTATTTCATTTAGTTTTCAATGATTACAAGGGGTTCAAAATTAACCATAAAATTAAAATTTTTAAAATTAAAATTGTAATTTTATGTCCATTTTTATTGTAATTTTTATGATCAGAAAGTCCCATAGAAAATTTAATCTTAGGTAATCCACTAACCATATTATGTTGACATAGTTGCTCAAGATAACAATAGTTAACATGGGCAAACCACTCATGCCATAATTTGCTAACTTCATCTAAATTAGTTAGCAGTGCTTTTGGAGAAATATTTGTGAAAAAATTGGAGAAGATATATAATCTAGATTAGTAATTTACCTCCCCTATTGCTACTAAATTGTCTTGTTGCAATTCTCTTATCTCAACTGAATTTGGAGAGAAGTGTACTCTCATGCCCTTCCCTAAATGAGTTATTTGATACATTGAAAGGAGATTAGTTGATAGTGAAGGTACAATTAGTACATTTTAAAATGTTCCTCCTTCAAATTCAACAAACCCTCTCCCTTCTACCAATGTTGGAGTATCATCACCTAAGATGATTGTAGACATACTAGATGGCTCTAAGGATGAAAAAATAGCCTATGAAGAACCCATATGGTGTGAAGCATTGAAGTCTACAATCCATGATGGAGATGAAGATGGTGTAGCAACTAGAGCTTTTCCCTTTGATTTCTCTTTGTCCTTAGTATTTTCTTGAGTTGATGATGATGCCTTGATAGAATCAAGTAGGCTCCCTATATTATTCTTTTTGAGAATATGTTGTAGAGACTCAATTTGTTTCCACATGCATTGATGTTCATCATGTCCAAGATTTTTACAAAAGACACATTTAACTCTCTTAGCAATTGACTCACTTCAAGAAGAATTTTTGGAGTTATCAATTGTTCTTTCGTAACTTTCTTGTCCTTTTTAGTGTTCTTCTTCTCTCCTTTTGAATTTTTTGTGTTTCATTCCTTGCAAGTAGGGCTTGATGCTTAATAGACTTCAAAGTGCCCATTTGAATTAACTTTTTTTTCTCCTTTGTGAGATAAAAAAAATAAAGTTATCAAGTGTGGGCATTGACCATGAGTCTCTAAGAGTCTGTTCAGTAGAGTGGAGAGTTGATGCAAACAGAAAAAATCCTAGACCTAACTTAAAAAGTATAGAAAGGATTAATTGATCCACTTTCTTGTTAATTCCACAATCTTTTAAGTGCAACTTTAAAGATTTAAATTTAGAGAAGAATTCTTGTAAAGTTGAAAACCTCCTAGGACTAAAACCTAAGAGCTGTTTTTCCAACTCATGGCTTCTAATTTCATCTATTTTCCCAAATAGTTTGTTTAGAGCTTCCCAAACTTCATTTGGTGTTTTCAAGTTCTTAACATGAAAGAACAATTCAGGAGACAAATTTAAACATAGGAAGCCAAATGCTTGATCGCACTTGTTAAAAAAAATTTCTTTGTCTTAGCTACTATAAGTTCTTTCTCCACTCCCATAGTTACCGGGCTATATAAACCTTTGTTCTTAAGCACAATAATTAATTTTATCTTTCAATCATGATAATTGCAAGGTGGTAGTGGTAGTATAGTAACATTAGACTCCATGCTGCTAGACTTTAGATAGTTGCTTTGTAAAAATGTGGAAATGAAGAACTTAGAAATGCATGTAGAAGTGAAGGGAAAACACAACACATAAAAGCACTTCTCGAGGAAGTGTGAAAATGGACCACACATAACACCCCCCTTGATTATCCCCATCCCGCCCCCCTTGACATAGTTGCTCAAGATAGTGGTAGTTAAGATGGCCAAACCGCTCATGCCATAATTTGCTAACTTCATCTAAATTAGTTAGCAGTGCTTTTGGAGAAATATTTGTGAAAAAATTGGAGAAGATATATAATCTAGATTAGTAATTTACCTCCCCTATTGCTACTAAATTGTTTCGTTGCAATTCTCTTATCTCAACTGAATTTGGAGAGAAGTGTACTCTCATGCCCTTCCCTAAATGAGTTATTTGATACATTGAAAGGAGATTAGTTGATAGTGAAGGTACAATTAGTACATTTTAAAATGTTCCTCCTTCAAATTCAACAAACCCTCTCCCTTTTACCAATGTTGGAGTATCATCACCTAAGGTGATTGTAGACATACTAGATGGCTCTAAGGATGAAAAAATAGCCTATGTTCAGAACCCATATGATGTGAAGCATTGAAGTATACAATCCATGATGGAGATGAAGATGGTGTAGCAACTAGAGCTTTTCCCTTTGATTTCTCTTTGTCCTTAGTATTTTCTTGAGTTGATGATGATGCCTTGATAGAATCAAGTAGGCTCCCTATATTATTCTTTTTGAGAATATGTTGTAGAGACTCAATTTGTTTCCACATGCATTGATGTTCATCATGTCCAAGATTTTTACAAAAGACACATTTAACTCTCTTAGCAATTGACTCACTTCAAGAAGAGTTTTTGGAGTTATCAATTGTTCTTTCTTAACTTTCTTGTCCTTTTTAGTGTTCTTCTTCTCTCCTTTTGAATTTTTTGTGTTTCATTCCTTGCAAGTAGGGCTGATGCTTAATAGACTTCAAAGTGCCCATTTGAATTAACTTTTTTTTCTCCTTTGTGAGATAAAAAATAAAGTTATCAAGTGTGGGCATTGACCATGAGTCTCTAAGAGTTTGTTCAATAGAGTGGAGAGTTGATGCAAACACAAAAAATCCTAGACCTAACTTAAAAAGTATAGAAAGGATTAATTGATCTGCTTTCTTGTTAATTCCACAATCTTTTAAGTGCAACTTTAAAGATTTAAATTTAGAGAAGAATTCTTGTAAAGTTGAAAACCTCCTAGGACTAAAACCTAAGAGCTGTTTTTCCAACTCATGGCTTCTAATTTCATCTATTTTCCCAAATAATTTGTTTAGAGCTTCCCAAACTTCATTTGGTGTTTTCAAATTCTTAACATGGAACAACAATTCAAGAGACAAATTTAAACATAGGAAGCCAAATACTTGATCACACCTATTAAAAAAAATTTCTTTGTCTTTAGCTATTGTAGGTTCTTTCTCCACTCCCATAGTTACCCTATATAAACATTTGTACTTAAGTACAATATGTAATTGAAAGGTGGTAGGGGTAGTATAGTAACATTAGACTCCATCCTGCTAGACTTTAGATAGTTGCTTTGTAAAAATGTGGAAATGAAGAACTTAGAAATGCATGTAGAAGTAAAGGGAAAAAACAACACATAAAAACACTTCTCGAGAAAGTGTGAAAATGGACCACACATAACACCCCCCTTGATTATCCACCCTCCCCCCTCCCCCCCACCTGCAATTTGACCCCCTCTCCCCCCGCCCACCCCGCACCACCCCCCCTGCAATTTGACACTTTATAGGAGTACTTTGTAAATAGGTCAAACGAAGCATAAATGGTCACTTTATAAGATGAGTGTGATATTATGCTTATCGGATTTGTGGCAAAACAAAGCACTTTTGCAAAAAATGACACTCAAATCTATGCTTTGAAAAATTTACACCTTTACAATCTAGCTTACCTTCTTGTGAAATAATTTTCAAATTTTTAGAAGAAAATAATTGCAAAAAAAACAGAAAAGACTGAAAAAACGACAAATATTTAAGCCCCCTTAGGCTGGAAAGAACCAAGGGCTTAAATTTGAGATTGTTGCCGTGCCCCCGGCCCCCGCCCCACGCACCCCCAGCTGACATAAGCCCTAGGGGAGGTGCTGAGGTCAGCAAAAGTGCATGAAACCACAGTGAATAGTGACGCCGCCCCTTCCCCCAATTTTGCCGAGTGTCAAGTCGCCTAGCTCCTTGCCAAATCTTCCTAAACTGCATGACCAAATCGATAGTCAAATGCTGAGCAGACACCAAATCACGCCCTGCTAATCTTCCGACGCAATGAACAGAGAGCAAATCATGTAGAATAAGATCAAATCGTGGCCTGCAATGGGGAGATGACTGAGCCAAGGTGATTCACAATTCTTTGTGGCTTACTACTTGCCTCAAGAAAGGTCGAAACCACCCCTAAATCAAGCCTTCAATAGAGAGGCCGAAGCTACAAAGAATTACAGGGGTCACAATATCTAGTCACGCCTTCCAAATGCCAGCACGCCTTTCCTGTGGATAGTTAACACACAAATAATCCAAACAAAAATATAATTAAATGAATTCACCTCACGGCCTGCTAATCTCCTCGTCTAACTCTATACCATGAAAGAACTTGCAATAAGTACAATGAACACAAGTTTACATTAAGTCGACCAGTAGATTAGATCAACAAGGCGTACATAAATAGGAATGGAGGTACCCGACTTCTATGGGGGAGTTGCCTACCAAAAGCATAGGAAGAAGTGTCGAAAGTGAGTTTACACCTCTAAAAACAACTGTCTACATTGACACCTCATGTGAGAAAGAGTCAATAGGACGCCTAAGTAGGCTTAAAGCTTATGTGTATGAAATATATACACTAACAATTTTTATTAGTCATTTTGAAGCAATTTAGTACATTTTTGTGTGAATTATTGTTATGCTTTGGTATTTAAATAAATTTATTTATGCAATTAATGGTTGTTGGGAAATCAAGAAGATTAAAAGGACTAATCATTCTAACAAAATCTTTAATTGAAGCTTGAAAGGAATAAATATTTGCATCATAATCATATATGCCATTTGTATGCTTGACACTATTATCTTTGATTATTTGGTCAAATTGATAATATCGATCCAATAAGGAGTTGACATAGGGGAACACCATCCTAGTGATCAAATAACTTATTAAAAAATATTTTTAAATACTACAATCCTTGCTTATCAATAAACATCATAGGTAATGATGAGCTAAGGTGCAATAGTTACTAGATCAAATCCATGCATTAGAGCACAAATCAATGTTGCTCAAGATTTTCTTCGAGCCACTTAAGATTGGTTCATAGGAAATTTAGAGCCTCTTCTAATTTTGAGACAACAACCAAATGAATTACATCATTCTATAAACATTGATGAGATTTTTTTTGCAGAGGATTAACATCAAACTTTATCAACATTCTTGAAGCTAAGTGTCATATCCCTTTCCCATTTAATCTATGAAAATAATTAATTCAATTTAGCAAATCCTAACTTAGATCCATAATTGAATCTACATCAATTATGTTATTATTGATTAAATTTATTTAATTAGCCTAGATATATGTAAAATGGATCCTTTTCCCTCACATCTTTTGGGAATTTGCCAATTCCTCAAATGACCCATTTTTTCACTATGGTTTTTGTGCATCTTAGAATTTCTTGAGATAACCACTTATGAATTATGGGAATATTTCCTCTCTTGGAAGAATATTTAGAGTCTCCCCAAGGACTCAAGGTTCTCAAGCATTGGTTGTGCAAGTATAGCACAATGACAAATGAGATATTATCAAAATGAGCCTTGTGAAGATTATGTAGAAATGACCATGGGTTATGTTCAAGTTCAACTTAAAGGAGAAAAATAATCTACTCCTACACCAACTAGATCATAAATAAAATACAAAAGGATTAAGGAAAGAAAGAATAGAAAGAAAAAAAGACATAATTAGAAATTGAGATTACAAAACATTTATCTAGACAAACAACCGTTGGAAAGAAATAATTTATTCCTAGAGAAATATGAAACTAATATCCCATATCATTGTCATTTTTAGTTTAACACATGTTATGGACTATACAAGAGTCTATGGATAATTAATAATAAAAACAATTTTATTTATAGATTAAAAGATTATTAAGGGAATTTCTACCATATCACATGTACACATGTGTAAGATATGCCCCTTGGTTGCTACATTTTTTGTATTTCACAATGATTATCAACTTAATCAACGAAACATTGTCCATGTAGCTTAGAATTATTGACTTCATAGCTTCTCCATTTATCATGGTTGTGTAATCTCAACATCAGTGCTTCTATTCTTACATACAAAAGTGGTAAGCTCCCAAGGTTAGGTTCATCCCTAAACCCAAACCTAAACCTCAAAGGTTCATTCATGGTTTCCTTACCTATATATCCTCTTTGGGAAATTAGAGGCTTGATAGTTTTCACACTGATGTTAGAGAGATTTAATTCTCTCCTTATGATCTCACCTTTAAATCATGACTATACAATAAGTATAAGCTATTAACTTAGTTCGATTATAATAGGATGATAACAAATTTCCATCAAGTGTTTGTTCCATACCAAACATTAATGTAAAAACACACAAATTCATATAGGGGTCATATCATTTCATAATCCCAAAATCATACATAATAAATTTATCAAGCATACATCACATATACACAAGGTTTCTAGTTCATATCCACCACAACTACAATAGAGATTGACTCGTGCACATCACAAGTATAACATTAACTAGCTCATGTACACATATCATAGTACGATAGTGACCAACTCATACACATATCAGAAGTACAATAGTGACTAGCTCATACACACATCACAAGTACAATAGTGACTAGATTAAGCATCAATCACATATATCCAATGAGAGCAATCCAAACAAACATCACATTTTTACATAAAAAAAATAGATAAAGTGAAATTAGATACAACCTATTGCATGCATCATCCCACTACTTAATTCACAATCACATAAGCTCATAAGAATGTTTCACTTGAAAGAGAAATGTTGAGGCATCCCATACTACACCATGGGTCCTATCCTTTTTCCCTATCTACCGCTATCTATGACGACTATCAAGAAACCCATGCTATGTGATGTCATCACTAACAAGGGAATTTGTAAAATTATACATAAAAATTGAGACCATTTACACAATGAGTGACTAACACATACATAGTGAATAACTAACACATCCATAATGGCTGACTAACATCTACCCATAATGTATCCTCAATGCATCACACTCTACATTGTGGGTATATCCTTTCTTGTGGCCTTTTACACCATAAAGCAACTATGAAGAGGATTTAGTGTATCATAGACTACTCTGTGGGTCCATCATTAATCCCAATAGGGTCAAGTATATCATTGGACATTTGTGAAAAAAAATAATGTGTCATATACTACACTAGGGGTTCACCCTCCATCCCAAAGTTCTTATACATGCAATTGATATTTACACAAGTATAGACCTACCTAGTATAATGGATTCCAAATACAATTTCCTATAGGCCACTAGCGATAAGTCTGTCAACCTAGGAAGAAGTAGCTTTCTACATATACCACCTTGTGACCTTAGTGATAATTTTAACTATCTTTTTGACAACCTAGGTAGAACTTGGCATCAATCACCCCCATGCTATAGGTGACTGCTAGTGAACCATCCCTATACAATGATTAGTTTTGGTTACCATTACCTACATGGTAAGGTAACTACTACACAATTCCTCCTCTATCATAATTAGGGTATCCCTTTGCAATCCTTCACATCCATGAACTAGGTGAATTCTAGATAATCCCTAATACTATCCCAAGAATCATTCATTGCTCAAATATCTCATAGGTTCAAACTTGGGTCATTTCTAGCCCAAAAAATTACACAACATGATTCACAAGTACTTGAGTATATGACAATCAACTGATTCAAGAGTCTATAAATAGGTTCTGATAGGTCTGCAGTTGAATTTCATAAACACATAAGAATCACATTGAACTAACACAAGATGACCTCTACTCAACATGTACACATAAAAATTACAAACTATAAATTAGTCAGATTCATTCACTTCATTTAGCTTTCTATTCAAAAGCACATTATGTACTAAATACATGTTAACAATTTTTCTTAAGTAATTCATAACAATCTAATACCCATTTTAGCCTTAAAGTGAAGCCTACTAAAGAGGCAATGTCAAACAAGTAAGGAAAATGAAAAATGTTAGGTGTATTCCCCTTAAACACTCTTCATCTGGAATTGATGTCACAAGGGTATCCTTCACCAAAGGATAACCTACGTACTTGCTTCTAAATGAGATAAGTCACACAGTTCTCCTCACAAAATCTCTCTCAAGGAACATACGCTTAGAATTCTTTCCTACAATACCCATCATCTAATTAATAAATAAGGGTGATACAACTTTCCACTTAAAAGAAGTTAATTAAAACTTAGTAAACTAATATTAATTCTTCCTTGCAAACCCACAAAGGTTCTAAACACATTAATATTCTCTTGTGTGGGAGAATAAGGATTAGTTAGGTTTTGTCAATAGTAATGTTATCCAAGATATAACTCTCATGTAGACTCAAGCATACATAGGTACGAGGTTGTTCAACAAATCTAACTCCATCTAAGAATATGACATTAATATTTAGTATAAGTATCCCTATAAAGTAGAAAAATATTGTTATCACATGTCAATAATGCAAGAAGCCTTGAGACATGTCCAAGTGAGGTCCCACTAGAATATAGTTCTATACATCTAGTATCATAGTCACTTATGACACCCTCCTAGGGGGATGACATCATGCATCAACAAGGCCACATAAAATCCTTTTGAAGCTTGAAAGGCATATGTCAATCATTAATTTTTTTTGTTAGGAATAATCAATGCCAGAGTCATACTTGAGAGAATTCACAATGCTATGGTCACCATATCTTCATGTAAATGTATACACTCCATAATATTAGTGGTAATAATATTCTTAATCTTTTGAATTCATTTATCTTATGGTGTAACTTATTATTCTTGTAATATCTTGGCTCTCAAATTATATAATATTTGCACTTGACACTTATAACTAAATACTTCTTATAATTGTAGATACCAACATGTTAGAATACCGACCATATCATAAAATGTTCTTCAATATAATTACCAAATATATGAAACTCATGTTTAAAAATTGTCCTCTAATCTTATACTTCAACTTATTAAACAAAAGTTCATTTCATATACCATTGTCATAGTATTTAAAACTATTTTCTTCAAGAAAAATATGACATACAAACTTTAGTACATTATCCAATTACAAAAATTCATACAACAGTAATTATAAACTTGCTTAAGCCTAATCAATATCTAAGTCATGCTTGAGATACTGAAACAATGTATCTATTAGATCATCATATGAATATACTCCTAATAAATTTGGTAATGTTAATAGTCACAAAGACCATACAAGTTCTCTAGAAATAGAGGTTAACATACTTCCCCTAAGACAAGACTTTCTTATGTACTTGTTCAAGTAGTACCTTCATTTCAAAATACTTATCATCAAAATTTCTTACATCAACCCCACTCACATCCATCTTTGTGGAAGTGGCAATCACATAAACTTGATTAACTCCTTTGGTAGGTACACCATTCATCTTGAATAGATCGATGACCAAAAAACCCAGGATTAACAAATAATGCACCCTTACCACAAAGCTTCCACACCACCTTTAAATAAACTGATCTAAAAAATGTTCACACCTCTAAAAATCCAAATCCAAATAATAACTTTATCAAAATAAACTACACCATCTCCTCTTTCATACAATAATGAAAATAAAACTGCAGACTATTCTCCATGCACAACAGTAAATAATTCTACGCGCTTTTCACATGTTCAAGAGTATGATCAAATATTTCACATTTCTATGTTATTATTCTGCAAATATAACCAACGTCCACTCCTCCCTAGCACAACATATCTACACAGGTAGATTTTGATCAGTCTTACGCAATTTCTATTCGCAACCAACAATTCTTCTGCAGATTTCAACGTAGCCTTTATGCCTTGTCGCACTCCTTCCATCGCCAGTCACAGGAACATTGTGCACTCTGATAACTGTGCTCTACAAATTCTTACGATCTCTACGCCATTGCTGTTGTGAACATCTTCAATGTCTTTCATGTTAGGGTAGCCGGAGAACAATACGCAGTCATCTTCACATTCAAACGCACGTGTAAACACTCAGACGCAGCATCGCTCCAATGCCATTAAATCGCTCCAGTGCTCTGATACCAGTTGTTGTAAAAATGCATAATACTTTTATTTATTATTGATTAATATTCAAGGAATACATCTGCATTTTTATGCAATAGCGGAAGCAATTGAATGGTTGAAAGAAAACAAAAACAGTTAAAGAGAACTGCCTACGCTTAACTTCCCACGCTAACAATCTAACAATGTAATAGATTATTTTTTTAACAGACAGGACACCTGGACTGTGGACAAAATGTCATAAAGAAATGTAGAACATGCGCGAGGAAGAACATGCGAGAAATGGGAGAAATTATATAATGCTTCATTCAGACAAACCCAAATCAAATAGATCCATGCCTCTCAGCTGCAAGAGTACTATTTTAGGAAAGAAATGGTGAAGGAGGGTACTCATCTCTAGGTGAAAACAGTCTGATGTAGCCGCAGAAATCTACTCAGCTAGTTCCACGCTGCCATCTTCATGGATATAAAACCGACATCTGGAATGTTGACAACATATCATGCATACATCAGCCTAAGTGGGAGCCTCGCCTACGTGCACGAGAGACATGAACTCCAACTTTGTTGAATCATCGTCATAAACTTATAAGATGTCTGTATCAGGATCCTCGAACAGGCAGCCATTGCCTCATTAAACAGCCAGTCAAAGTCAAGATGACTTCGTTGCAAGGGAGGACAACCCTTAATCGTGAACCATCTTGAATAGAACACTTCCCAGAAGAGAAGTACCCTCGCCTAAATGATACCCTGGTGCAATCATGGCTACGCGAGTGTGCACAAATAAAACGGGAGTCCAAGTGCCTTCTATTGCTTACCCTCGTATGTGCGAGAGGAAGTCTACGTTGGGAGAAAAGAAAGCAAACGTCCAACAATTCCTTTGTGGAAGGCATCGGTTGATCCAAATTTGGCAATATGTCCTGAAATTCTAGCTCCAAGGCCCATCGCACCACTACCAAGTACTTCAATCAAGCATGAGCTTCCATCCCTTGATAATACATTGCAGCTCCTACTTATATTTGATTTCCATCTTTAAAACTTGAAGAATGTCCATACTTGTTCTACATTCAGCTTGAGCAGATGCTCGAGGTGTATCAAATCCTCTGGTCGATGCCACTGCTATCTATTCTTTCGATTTAACAACCACCGGTGAAAGCATAAGGGAAGCTCTCCGTTAGCGCAGGCAGGGAGGAGGCTATCAACGGTTATGGAATTAAGCTTTTCACCGGCCAATTGCCTCTTTTACACGCCATTCTCTCCTTCCTCCCCCTACTCCCAACGTCCTCTATCATTTATGCTTGATGGACGTCTAAACGATCATCCAGTTTATTTACAGTGATAAGGCAGAGGCCCATTCTTCCCGCGTCCTCTTCACATGGTGCCCATCCCTCCTGTCCTCTCCAATTTAATTTCCTCACAGGAGGTCTGTATCGTGGTCCATTCGTCATTAATTCGGCATTGACCGTGTTATTTTCTTTATTTATTTTATCTTGTGCAACATCCACCGTGGAGGCAACTGACGGGGATGTGACAAAATGATCACCACAAATCCATAAATAAATGTCCATTGAACCCAAATAAAATCTCTTTACAAAGAACATGAGTATGAATTGCAATGGTTGTGCTTAAAAATGACTAGAACTAATAACTATGTGATGGTTAGGCTTGGTTACAATATGAAAAAGGGTAATTGGAGACCTTGGTGGTAGAACCACTCATGCCTTGATAATGAAGTCTTAACCTTGTGCATGATGCATAGCCATAGTGCATGGTTTAAGCAATGGGCCACCAACTATATTTTTCCTATCATGGTTAGGGATAGCAAATAGTAGTGATAATGATGGTTGATGGATGCTACAAGTAACAATGGTGAGTAATGAGTAAATGATTAGAAATTAGTATAAGCTAAGGTGTCTTATGCTACAACAAGAAATAGCCTACATTACTAAGTAGTCAAAGGGATTAGTTTTGGTGGTCTCATGTAATATAATTAACAAGGACCAATGCTTAGCAATGAGGGGAGAGGGGGTTACACATGTTTATAACCTATTTGCTAAGCAAAAGCATGGTGGGGCCTACAAGTGAGCATGATGAATTTTAATACATCTTTAAATGGGTGCTTAGTTCTCTCTCAAATACTTAAACAATGATGATTCAAACGTAACTCACGACATGGAGTCGACAAGGTCAAAGTCCTTAGTCATTAAGGATGAATAGCCCATTACATTATGCACTAGGCATTAAAGAAGATGTTAAGGAATAAAGGGGAAATCAATATAATAAGTGACTTGAATGAATTTTAAATGACGATTTAAACATTTATATATATATATATATCATGTAAATTAAAGGGGCCAAAATTTAAATTAGTCCAAGATTTTGATATGGGGCTTGGGTTAAGATAAGAAAATGGGAACTTTGAATCATGTGAGCTAAGTATGACCATCATTGATACTTGATTTAAAAACAACAAGAAGTTTGTGAAATAGATTTGAAGTTCAAAAAAAAATTCTTGTACAAAGGTTTGAAAAAGGAACCTATTTTTAAGGAAAATTAGGGGTGTTTTACAATTAGAAAAAAAACTATGTCTTAGGGGAAAGCAATGTGAAATTATTAAAATATAGAACATTTGGGTGAGAAGAGAACTAAGCAAGATGAAATCATTGCTCAAGCAATATCATTTAGATTCAAATTATTCTAGAATTGGAACAATTGTAGACGGCATCTACTTATTTAGAGTGTGCATGTAGATGGTTTAATTACTCCTTTATAATTCTAATAGGATTAGTTTAATAAACAAGGAAATTAGGTAGATATATGTAATCATTCTTAATTCACATGATCAATCACTTTTCTCCTAGCAATGCATCCCTAACCTTGAGAAAATGACCTTTCATCCTACTCATGACATAGATTTGTTGGCAATCAAGTGTCCATAGCCCTACTTGAGATACAAAAATCACTAAGAGAAATTAAGGCTCATTTATTTTTCTACACAATTTCAATTTCTTTTTTTTTTTGATATTTCTTTAATTTTCATATTTTCTTTCTTTTCTAATTTTTATTTTTATGCTTAATTGCATAGCAATGAATTTCTCTACCCAAATTGGGGATCACCATTGGAAAGTAGAAGTAATGATCAAGAAAATGACACTTTAAATTAGCTTATTTTCACATATAATGTGTGCTTAAGTGTCTTTTAATTATGAGAAAATCCATATATTGTTGAATTAGTTCTAATTTAAATAGGCCTAACAAATCCTCATAAATGATTTCATTTTCCTAAATTTTGTCTAAAAACAAGAAATGTGGATCAATGAAATTATTTAATGTTGGCAAAGTCAAGTGTTATAAGGAAGCCCTATAATGTAAGGAAAAATGGATAGGAGATTAGACGAAATAAAAATTTAAATTAAATTAAAAATAAAATAAATATATACATTATATAGATAGGAAAAATTTCCTCGTGTGACTATATACCATAAATTCAATGACTCAAGAAAGAAAATCTAAAAATTGCTACCGCTTTGTTTCTTTAAATAATTAAATAGGATATGTTGGACTAATTTGACATAGAGGATGACAAGAAAATCCTCGAACTCAAATGTGAAGATTGTATTTGGTTTAGGATGTTTATCATGGAGGATAAATAGTTGTGGGGGGCCATAGTCACCATGTTCAAATTACCATATAATCAAAATAAAGTTTAGGATAAAACATAGGTAAAGGAGGAAATTCCTTCATTTGTATAATTTTAATGCATATCTAAGAGATGATATTAAGACATGTCTCCTTAAATAACTTGCAATTGATTACCATCTTCCCCTATCTCCTCATTTCCATGCACACAATCAATAAAACAATGAGTTAGCAATAAATAATGGTAAGCTATACTACTAAAAAATCTTAGCATAAGAAACATTATCGTTTGTATTAGAAAATCTATAAAATATGGATTCATTCTTAAGTAATAACCTCTCAAAATTATTTTCACAAGAAATAACCTCAACCTTTCAATTATTTAAGATGTTTTAACATTGAAATCATAAAAATCAATATATGATACTCATGTCTAGTTGTTCTTGATTAGGAATTCTATACCAATTTTTATTCTTGTATATTTGTATGTAGTCATGTATTCTTCCTCTTTAGATGAGTGTTTTTCATCAATGCATCGTTTCTATTCATAGAGCACAAAAAATAACATTCACATCTCATTCCTTCTTGTTCAATCTACTGGCATGCCTTCACAACAATGTTGAAACTAAAGTAATTATTATTTGAATTTAACTCATAATAAGTATTTAAAATATCTTTCTCACTAGTTTCCCAATAGATTAATTCCAATAATTTGTTCCCTTTTGCACAAACTTATGAAAATAAGAAATTCCTTCAAAATTCTAGGCCTATACTAATTTTAGGGTTAGAAAAACTTTTGGATCTTTGCTAAATACTTGGTAATATTTTAATAAGTTAGCATGAAGCATATTCTCCTCCTCAAGGTCATCCAATATCTCATAATTTAAAATTTTGAATTTTATCAAATACTATTATTTGTTGTTTTAATATAAATCAAGGATAAATGAGCTAGCCTCCTCACAAACGCCATCCTCCAAACATTAAAAAAATCATCATTCTAGACTTTTTAAGGATTTCATTTTTCTATGTTGGGAATATGAATCAACATTAACCCACTTGAAGCTGCAGTCTTCAATGGATCACCAAAAAGAATACCATCCACATGAACAAGAAAGTAGTGCACTATGAGCAAGAAGACAACTTTATCAAATGATGATCTATTATGAATTTATCTAGGATAATTTACAATGTACAAGAGCCTTCCTTATATAGGTCAGGAGAGAGATAGTTGGATAACCACCTTAGTTGTAAACATTAAATGCCTAATGCATAATTATAAATGCTTGAGAGAAATATTAAATTCCTAGATACCTACGTGATAATTAATGAGATATGGTCCCATTAAATACTAGTTTTTAGAATGCTACCTAGGAAACTAGCTCCCAAGTAAACTTATTAATGATGTGAATAGGTCCTCACTAATATCTAGTTAGGAAATAACCCCATTCACACTAACATTCTATGGCTCAAATTTTGTAACAAATTTGTTAGTTGTAGCTTGTATAATATTTTGATTATTAATTTTATCTCTTAGCATAAAATCTAGCCTAATAAGGGATTCAAGGCAATTAGTCTCTCCAAGATAGCTAGATTCATTTAGTTAAAATTTATAAACAAGGTAAGGTTAGCTATTGTGCCTACTAAGCCTACAATATTTTTTAATATTAAACAAGAAAAAATATAAATAATATGAGCTACCAATGGGTAGATAAAAGAGAAACGTAAGAAAAACTACCAAGAATTATAAAGTAATCAGTAGAGGGCTAAAGGAGATAAAACATAATTATTTCATAAAATGAAACACTCCTTGACTTTGGCCAAAATTGTTATCATTGTGAAACTAAACAATTTTCTCTTTTAGTTGCTAAAGCTAACCATGGATTTAACATTATCCTTGGATAAGAATTGAACCTACAAAAATGAACAAGAAATTTAAAGAAGTTAGTGTAAAGCCTTATAGTAATAGTTTCCTAATAACAATTTATAGAGAACACAATAGTACATCCAGTTTTCTAGATATGATTAAAAATGAATTTTCTAATGCAATCAAGCATCACATTATTATGTAGAAAAGAAATAAAAATAGATTCTTTTTATTTAGCTTATGATAAAAAATAGTAAGAAAACTTCTAAAATAGTAGTCTATTGCTTCTTAACAAATGTATAATCCCAAAAGATGTGTTTTATATTTTTATCAAATGGAAAAAAGAGTAGTTCATTGGTTGAAACATATAAATTTTAATATTTCCCAAAAAAATATCTTGCAACATACAAATTTTCAAGAAAATACCTTTGCTTCAAAATCATCTTTTCATTTCTAAAATTGAGCACTCATTTTGGTCCAAAATTTGGAGCTAAATCTACACTTTCATTTATGATTGAGATGAGGCATAAGAGGACACTAAGTGTTTTAATATATACTTCCTTTCAAGGAATATAATTTAAATGACTAAAATATAGCCATCTTTAATCCTTAAAAACATGGCATTACCTAGGGGTACACACTTTCAAAGAAATATCTACAGGAACTAATGAATGTACAAATATTATAAATTATTTATATTTATTTCATAGCCCATAATTACCTTTGATAATTTACCATGAAGATTAATCAAAATATAAAAACCCCAAATATCCTTAAATTATCAAACCCCTTTCATTAAAAAATAGAAAGCATGTATAAGAAAGCTAATAGCAAGTGGTTGATTAATTAATAAGTTTATTCTCCTAAATTGATGATGAGGAAAAACTAAATCCATGTTGCAAGGAAGAGTCATTCCACTTTAAAGATTGAGAAACTTGTTGTCAAGCTTTCCAAATGAACTCTAAAGGAAATTAATATTTGATTTTAAAAAGGGCATAGGAGGATTTTATCTAACCAATTCACCACTTGCCACTTCTTCTAAACTACAACTTTAATTATTTAGTGATAAACTATAACTGTCCATGGTTAATCACCACTATCATCTCTTGTAATATATTTCACAACAAGGTATAACCCTTGTTTTTGGGTCTATGAGCCCTAAACCTCATTTACATCTTAGTTAAGTGTAATGAGACCAAGAAGAGGCAATGAATCCAACATTATCATCCTATTTAGAAAAGAAATGAACTATTTTATTTAATTCATCATAACACTTATTGGATGACATCTAAAACTTGGATGAGTAATTCAATTTAAGAACTACTCCCAATTTTTTTTAAAAAGATCCCTAATCAAATAGAATGTTGAAATATCTTATCTCCCCATGTTTAATTTCCCTCCATTCCTAAGGAATCCACTAATGGTAGAGTCAATTCAAGGCATGAAAAATTAGTTTTGTTATGAGCTAATTCAGAACCATAAAAAAAAGAATTAAAATTTATGATATATTCAAGGTATTACTTAATTATTCTTCAAAACTTGGTAGAACATATATATCTATTAAGAATATAGTCTTTTTAACTCTTAAAATGTCATGTATAGTATGTTGTCAATATGTGTTGTCATTGATGTCAACTCAAGATTGGTTGTCATTGATGTCAAGTGTGTGTGCTAAATTTTGTATAACTCTAGAGTTAGTTGATGTGTAGAGATATCTATTGATATACTCACTAATGTAGTAAATGAGGTAGAATGGTGTTTAGTTTGATGTCTATGTATGTTGCGGAGGTGGGTACAATTGTTCCAATATGTTTCCCATGCATACCTATATTGATATAATTCCTATTTTGTGTACCACATGTATTGAGATAAGTTGTAGAAGATTTGCAAAGGAATTCATAGTGTATACTCTAAGATAGAGTCATGGTATTTTGGTCTGCATATTTTTGTAGAGAAAGCCTTTGTTTTGTGGTTTAGAAGATAATATGGTCAAGATGTGTAGGTATTATAATTATATCAAAGAATTCAAGTCATTACACCTTCTAAAGTGAAATTTATAAGTGACAAAATTTTGGTGCGTGCTCTGGCAGAGTAAAGTATTGATGAAGGTGTGTTGGAATGCTCCACATTCGTATGGAAGTGAAGTTTTTTCCTTGTGATTTTATGGACATATTAATTGATGTTAAAAGTATATTATGTTATTGTATCATGTGAATTGATGGTCTACAAGTGTAGTTTTCAAATGACTATGTTGTACAGTTCGTTTAGGATGCTTAATTATTCCACAAAATATATTTTTCTCCTTTTGTACTAGTAGTTAATATAAAATACTTTAGAATATTGTTGAAGAGGTATTTTGAATAGTCTAAAATTCTCACATATTGGTCCACATGATACTTTTGGTTTCTCCCTAGTGGTGTAAAGTTGAACAGTTAGCAGTTTTGGTGGTGTTATCATTGTTTGTTTTGAGAATCTTGTTTACTTCATCTATGGTTGATCTTGATTAATTAATTTTACTTTGGAGGATGTGTCATGATTCTTTTTGGTCTTGTTATTCCATGTCTTTATCCACAACTCATTTTCTCTTCATAATGTATATGTTTGGAGCCAACCTATTTTGTATCATACATTACATCTAAAGGTCATCTTGGAGCTGACCTAATTGAGTTTTTGAGTTGTTGCAGAGGGTATTTATAGAATAAAAAATCATTTGTGAAAGAAACCAAGTACAATAAATTGAGATTGAGTAGTTTGTTGAATATGAAGTGTGTGAAGTCAGTATGATGGAGTGATTTTGCGAAAAAAGGGTCTTGTAACATCAAAATATGTTGGATGCTTCTTTATAGCAGTTCACATTCATGTTTTTCATTATAATTTTCATGTATCCTACTTTTAGATAGTGATTCTCAATAGGTCCTTGTATATTTCCATATGGTTGCATGCATTAGTTTTCAATTCCTTAGGCAGCGAGACTTAAACAACATTATAATTTTTGTAAGCAATGAGCTTCATATATTGTGAGTTAACTCTCATCATGGTTTTTCCCTCATTTGGTTTTCCACATAAAAATATTGGTGTGCTTGTGTGGTGCATGTTTTCATTTGTTTCTATTCTTTTAGTTAATGTTATTTGATGTTTAAATTGCAAAATGAAACTATTTATGTTTTAGTATATGTTGATTCACCCCCCCTCAACATTTCAGTTTGTTCAACAATTGGTATCAGATCCAAGTTACTTTGAGAAGCCTAATAGTTCAAGTAAATTGTGCACTTGAACACATGGTGTCTGTACCAAATATCAATGATATGTTTATTCCATAACTATATCTAGAGTCAATGGAACCTGAAGGTTGGGACATCAATCTAGAAGATTGCGAAATAGATTTTGAAGGAGAACTCTAGTTTGCACTTGAGGATCTAGATGAAGCAATAAAACTAAATATCAAATATGAGGTCATGCTTGAAAAATTAGAGGAGATAATTTGAAAATTGAAGGCACAAGATGGAAGAGAAAAAAAGAAATTAGAAAACTAAAATCTCAAATAGGAGGAGATAAAGGATGTGAAATTAAAATCAAGGAGGCATAAGCTATTATATTTAATTTGAAATTCAATTTTGAAGAAGGCAAGAGGATTGAGTATTGCTTGAATAAAAATATCAATGATAAAGCAACTAAATGTTCAAAGCTTGAGGAAGAGATTGTCACTTTGAAAAATGAGTTGGAAAATGAAAAAGAGCAAATTGAGAAAGGCTTAAAACTAAAAGGAGGATCTATAATTTTTGATGAGTTGATTAACTCTCAAAAGCCGTCAAAAGAGAAATCTAGTCTTGGTTTTGAAAAATGGAAAATTTCTATGACCAGTGCATCTACAAACTTATATGATAACTTCAAAGTAGAAGGATAATCTAAAACAAGGGAGGATAAAGTTGGCATTGAAAAAACCTAGTGAGACATCCTCTAGAGATGCAAAAAAAATCCAAGACAACAAGAAAGAATGTGGACTCATTCTTTTCTAGAACAAGAAGAAATTTAGAAAGCCTGCCCCTAAAAAGAATGAACCTGCCAAGTTCAATGGTAATTTCTATACTTGTAATAAGATTGGTCATAAGGCTATTGAATGTAGAAACAAGATGAGTCATAATTCATTTAGGCCTTCAAGGTACAATGGTATTGTATAGGAGTGAATTTTCACCCCTCTCACAAATTCCCCTTTTACACTCCCTAGTTTGGAAAAATCAAACCTGACTAAGAAATTTCACATCACCCATTCACATTGAATCCACTTGGTGCCTATCTTTTGTGTTGGTTGGGGATTTTTTGTCGAGGACACGAGTGTGACATGCAGATGTCTGCATGGTGTGCTTCCATCCCTAACAGATTCTTGCCTCTAGAATCTATAGGGACATTACGTTCTCCATTGGGCATGAAGCTTAATACCTCTGTGTCAACCAACTAGTCTGAAAATGGCTCTTTCCCTCCTAATCTCCCTTCAAATGTATATTTTTCACATCTGGGTATGTGTAGGATCATGATGGGCCAAAAAGTGGCAATATGATGGGTATGTGGCTGACGACCTTTTTTTACCCAAAATTGATGAAATGAAAAGGGTTTCTAAAGGAGATTCTCAGCTTTCCACCAATATAAATTATTCTTTACTTTGAATTTAATAAGTAATTATTATTCATTTTCTATTCAAATTACAACTAAAGTCTTGATTGATAGACTGATTGAAAAACATCTATAGCTTTCAAATAGTATCACATTTTTTGAATAAAAAATATGCGTCACATTATATGCTTCACATACTATAGGATTAAAAAGGAAAAATGAATTTCATGAAGTTTTGACCAAGTTAAGGTAGTCAGACATACAAGTTTTTTATATTTTTTAAAAGTTGTAATAAAAAATTCATAATTAATTTTTTACTTGGAAAAAAATTACAAAAAAATATGTATCATATCAGGACATGAGTCTACTTATATCTAAAATCTTATAAAAAAATATTATCATTTTATTGTGATTAGGGTGGTCAGACATACACCTACTTATTTTTTCCCTGAAATTTAAGTACTACTACATTGAAATTTCAAATTTTCAGCAAATAGATTATTTTTGTAAACAAACCTAATAGTTTAGAAACTACATTTAATTTGATACAAATTCTATTCTTACATATTTTTGAAATAATATAGATAACTTATTCAAATTTTTATGTCATGTTGCCTATATCTATTTTTTCTGATATTTTTGCCACTTAAGGGCCTTTTTTTCCATGATGATCCTGTACATACCCATCCATGCCGTATTATTCACATTTCTAGGCATTCAATTGATCTCTTTTGCATCTATTTTGCATCTCTTAAGCATTACTTAGTGTGGACATGGAAAAAGTAACCCTTTTACTTTTTCTAGTTTTGTCCCTCCTTGTGCTTATTTGGCTTGATTTCACCTTGATTTAATGTGGAAATGTAACTTTTACATTAACATTAAGTCTTGAATATTCAAATTATTAAGACTTTATGATGTCTTGTGAAGGTGTTGTAACACATTTCTACACATTTCTAGACTCTATTATCATTCATCTAAATATTCGCTTTTTATCACTTACCAAGTCCTATTTTGAAGTGTTGTAAAGTCTTGTAACAAGATTTCATGCTTTTCTAGGCTTGTCACCACTAATTACACCTTTCTTATGCTTTATTTGGACCCTTTATACACATATAGACCTTAATTAAGTGTGTTTTTGAATGAAAACTCGACAAATAGTGTAGATACTAAATCTACAAATATTTCAAATTTGGTGAACATTAGTAATAATGTCAAATTAAATACAACAAATCAAACATCCCTATGAGATATTGAATCATGCTAAATAATACAAAAAAAGTGATAAAATACCAAAGAGAATAAGCATGTTCAAACCTATGATCCCATAGTGGATTGGTGCTTCTTTGATGTAGAAAGAATCCCTTTCCCAACCCTTGACATTGATGATAAAAATTCCTTGAGATGAAAATGGACAAAATTAGCTCTCAATGTGAAAAGATTAACTTTGCATGAATTGTGGATGATTGTGGATGATAAGAATGAAGCATAGCCTCTCCATTTATAGAATATTTTGATGAGAGAAGAGGAAAAAGAGATGAATGTGGGATACAAAACCAACCAATAAGAATGAGCCACTTGATGAGCCCAAAATATGCTCATAATTTGGGTATCATGGTGTACTTTTAATACCCTTACTTTTGTTGTTCATGATTGTTTAAACAATTTAGAAACCTTTTATTGGGGGATATCCTGTACACTTTTATATTCCTACAGCATATCATGTTGATATGTCTATATTTATTACCTTGTTTGACTTCCCAAATGACTGGTATAACACATGTAGTTTTTGAATAATGAAGTAAATTTGATATGTGATTAATAAATGAATATCATGTAGTTTCCATACATTTTTTCTGTTGCCTGGTGTTTCACAGGCTGTTGAAGAAAGTATGAACGAGTCAAGCATAGCTGATCTCGGCCTTGTAGTAAAGTCCATTTCCTGCATGACTTCGAGGAAGTTATTCTGGCGAAGACTCTTTAACCGAAATTGTTGGGAAGGAATTTCAATGTCAATTAATTTGGAAAGAGTGGAATGCTGAATTCTCTCTGAATCGTGTTGATAGGATAAGTTCATTTATTTAGTCTGTTCCTCGATTCTAGGATACATTTACATCCACGTCTTTCTCTGTTAGGGTTAGTTAGTTAGTTGTTTTCCTGATTTAAATAAGTTTTCCTCCTACGCGAGTGAGCAAGCATAACAAGATAGAAAGGATATCATGTAAGAGTTAGTATGATAATAAGAGATAGAGTTTTGTGTTAGTTTTCATATGAGCAGAACAATGTATACCATTCTGAGTTTATGAATAAAAGCTGATGAAGTTCTGAGTTCAATACTGGCATAATTAGTTGATGCTTGCTAAGGGGGCCCACTTAGTAAATATCTGTAGTTAGTTAGTTAGTCGTTCATTTTCTATTGATCATAAGTTAGATTTCATTCTTGAATTTTCTGTGCAAACTCAGTCTTATATTGTTCCTGCAACATCGGGAATCCATCCCTGTGTCTGCTCCTGCAGCATAAGGCCAGTTCATAGTTTGTTTCTCAGTCGTAGCTGTTATGATTTATGCTTTGGTTAAATTATGGTTGAGTTAAGAGAACTTTGCATTACCTTCCTGTAACACAGGTATAATTCTTTCCAAGTATTTATTTTTGATAGGTTGTGACTGAAACTGGTTCTTAGTGCACATATAGTGCCACTCTATTTCAAGTATACATTCCTTGGTTTGACAAGTAAATGAACTACCATGAAAAGATATTAGTCGCCTGTTGGAATATCCAATTCCCAGGATAGTTTTTGTTGTGATTTTCATATCCTTTTGTGGGTGCGACAATTTTTGGCACCGTTGTCGGGGATGGTGTCAAGCTAAGAACCTGTCAAAAGTCATTTTTAGTAGTAGTTTAGTTTGTTATTCAAACATTTTCAAAATCCTTCAATTCACCATTCATTCTATTGCATGCATAGAAGAAGAGATGCTTTGGGAAGATTCCTTCTTGACCTTCCATTCATTGATCATAATCCTGAACCAACTTATAATCTATTTGATGAAGAAGGAGACCAAGATATCAATCCATTTGCTGAAAACCTGTTTGTTGAATTGCCATTTGACCCAGCTGACGAAGAACCTGAGGAAAATCCATTTGCTCTGATACTCCATCAAGAAAATATGGCACGAAATCCACCTAATCAACCTCCTGCTTTTGAGTTTCCCATCATTGCTTAGCAAGATATTGATAACCTTAAAAATATTCCTTTTTCATTACTCCCCAAGTTCTATGGACTAGTTACAGAGGACCCAGACACTTTCTTGTTCGAGTTTGACATCCTCTGTCACAGCTATGATTACACTTCAGATGCTCACAAAGCTAAAGTTGTTTCCTTCTACTTTGAATGAAGGATCTCTTAGATGGTTCATGAGTCTAGGAAGGGATGTTGTCAATAGTTGGGCAGTTATGCAAACAAAATTTCTTGAAAAGTACAAGGAATATTGTAAAAGTGGTAGTAAGGGAGATGATATATTCATAATTCAACAAAAGGAGGATGAAAGCTTGGAAGACTATATCTCAAGATTCTTGTTTTCACTGAAAAAGAATTCAGACCATACTCTCAATGAAGAATCTCATAAACTACTTTTCTAAGGGGAATCAGTGATACCTGTATAGATGCCCTAGACCTAATGGGAGGAGGTGATATAACCCAACTGTCTTGGGATGATATCAAGAAAATTATTCTTAACTACTCTCGAGCAATTGTTAAGAAGGGTAGAGGTCATCAAGCCATAGTGGAAAAGTCTTCTATTAATGGAGTTTCACATATGAAGATCACAAATTTGCTATCTGATTTCAAGCAGGATATCATAAACAATATGGATACATAGTTAGATACTATGCAAGCTCAGAAAAAACATGAGGAAGCTAAAGCAATCTTGGCAGAGTTCTGTCCACATTGTAGACAGAAGAAAAGAGACTGCAAATGTAAGACAGTGGCTAACCTGGAGGCTAAGCAGTTACCTACTGATTTTAAGATGGTAGAAAGTGATGATGACCAAGTATTCTTCATCGCACAATGGCGACCATGGGCTCAAAGACAAGGTATGCCTCAAGACCCTTTGACTTTTGGTAATCCTTATTCTAATTATAATAACCAGTGGCAACCTACATATGGCCCATCACCCACTTGGAATACCCCTCAATCACATTGGTCTAACTATCAGAGTCCTCAATGGAAATCTCCTCAAGGAGGTTGGTAGCAGCCACAAGGATAATGGACTCCACCCCAAGGTAACTGGCAGCAGAACCCTCAATGGAGAAGTCCACAGCAATGGCAGAACCAATCCCTTGCCTCTCTGCAATTTCAGCAGCCACAGCCTTAGGCCCTCATGCCACCTCTTGCAGCACCTGCAGTAAATACTGGCCCTCCAAAACAAATGCCTATGCCTGCTCAACCATTTACAAATCCTAATAATAAGCAGCAGCAACAACAACAACCTATGTATTCTACACAAGTCAATTAGTATCCAGCTTATGCCCTGAATATTCATGATATCCATCTCAAATCTAGAACCACACTTCTTGCTCCACAGTCACCTATAGTTACATAGATACCAGACTCTGCCTCTGAACAACTAACTGATACTGCAGAACATATACCTGTATCAAATACTATCTCTAAGGAGCCTGCCCTGTAGCATCAGGCCAAACCGCCTTTTCCTCAAAGAATGCAAATTACTCCATTAAATTCTATGGAAGAGCCTACCTTTGATATTTTGGATCAGTTGAAGAATGTACATATTCAAATACCCCTTTTTCAAGCCATTAAGGATGTCCCAATTTATGGAAAATCCATTAAGGAAGCCTGTTTAAAGAAACTAGGAAGAAAGAAAAAGGATCTCCAAACTATCCATGTTCTAGGACAGTTGGCAGATATTATGTTAGAGAAGGTAGTCATTCCAAAATATACCAACCCTAGGAGTCCTGTAGTACAAATAAATATTAATGGCCAGATAGTAAAGAATATTTTGATTGACCTTGGTGCAGCCATCAATGTAATGACCAAGAATACAATGGAGTATTTGAATATCTTAAACATTCGGTCTACACCTACCATCCTGCAACTTACTGATAGCTCCACAGTAAAGCCTGATGGAATGGTAGAAGATGTTATTGTCATCCTTGAGTCTTGGGAATACCCAGACTTCACCATATTGTCCACTAAGGAAACTTTGGGAGGATATCCTATTATCCTAGGTAGACCATGGTTAGCCATTGCTGATGTTTTTATTGGATGTCACTCATGAGACATGACAATTTCTGATAGTCAGTCAAGAAAGAAATTCGCTTTATACCCACCCGCTCAGCCTCTACCAGACTTGTCTCAACCAATTTGGCCAGATTTAGGAGAGGAAACTAAAGAAGTCAATTCATTGGCTCAACTAATGATGTTGCAAACTAATCTGTTCTCACTGCTTCAGAGTGAGGATGACCTGCTTTTACATATTTTGTAATCCAACCCTAGTCTAAGTAGCCCATCTGCTGCAGATAGCTATGTTTAGCAGTGTTTCCTGCAGCAACTGAATTCTGAGAACCTGTCATATGAATCTCCTATAGTTTATCATAATTTGCTTCCATATGAAATAAAAACACCACCTTTATTAGCAGTCTCCATGAATGATCTTATCAGGCAAGTAGAAGTGTCTCCAGGCCGTTGTCTGAATATAAATAATAAGCTACCTCAATCTCAACAAGCTACCCTAGTCACAATGTTGCAAGAACAACATAGAGCTTTTGCATGGGACTATGGGGATATGAAGGGAATAGATCCTCAACTTTGTACTCATAGGATCTATATTAAGGAGGATTATTCACCTGTCAAGTAGCCTCAAAAAAGGATAAATCCAGCACTTAGGGAAATAGTTAAAACAAAGCTTCAAAAATTGCTTGATGCTGGTTTTATATACCCCATTTTAGACAGTCAATGGGTGTCTCCATTGGTGATTGTCCTTAAAAAAGGTGGAAAATGGAGAGTTTGTGTAGACTACAGGGAGCTGAACACATCAACTAAAAAGGATCACTTTCCACTTCCATTTGTTGACCAAGTACTAAACTCCTTGTCTGGGAAAAAGTATTTCTCTTTTTGGATGGCTATAGTGGCTATAATCAAATAAGAATCACCCCTGAAGATCAAGATAAAACAACTTTTACTAGTCCATGGGATACTTTTGCTTACTCTATCTTACCTTTTGGGCTGTGTAATGCACCTGCAACATTTCAAACGACAGTCATCAGTATTTTTGCTGATATTTCTCATGATTCTATAGAAATCTACATGGATGACTTCACTACTTGTGGAGTTACTTATGAAGAAGCATTAGCAAATTTGGAAAAAGTGTTGAAAAGATGTCAGGAGCAGAATTTGTCTTTAAATAGTGAGAAATGCTTCATGATGATGCAAGAGGGAGTTGTTTTAGGCCATCATATCTCTCAAGCAAGAATTCAAGTTGATCCTGCAAAAATAGAAGTTATTCTAACTTTGTAAACACCTACAAAATAAAAGGATGTTAGAAGCTTCCTAGGACATGCTGGATATTATAGAAGATTCATCAAAAATTTCAGCAAGATAGCCAGTCCATTATATGCCTTGTTGACTAAGGATTTTGAATTTAGTTGGACTGAAGCCTATGATAAATCTTTCCTGCAGCTTAAGAACTTGCTTACTTAGGCACCTGTTCTTTAAGGACCAAAGTGGAGTTTTCCTATCTATATACACACAGATGCTTCTGATTATGCAATAGGGGCAGTTTTAGGACAAAAAGAGAATTCTATTGAGCATGCTATATATTTTATTAGAAAAAACTTGCAAGGTCCTAAATTAAATTATACTGTCACATAAAAAGAATTTTTAGCAGTTGTGTATGCTTTAAACAAGTTCTGAAACTATGTCATTGGTTATCAAGTATTTGTTCATACGGACCATGTAGCAATAAGGTACCTCATGAATAAGCCTACCATATCTGGCAAATTAGCAAGATGGCTCCTATTATTGCAGGAATTTGATATCACAATCATTCATAAACTAGGACGAGCTAATGTAGTGGCTGATTTCTTATCAAGGCTTCAAATAACTACACCTAGCACACCAGAGGTAATTGATGATAGATTTCCTGATGAACATCTATTTTTCATTGCTGCTTGCACCCCATGGTATGTAGATATTGCAAATTACTTGGCAGTCAACAAGATTCTAGCCCATTTTCCCTAAAGGAAAAATAATTGTTGGTGAAGAAAAGTTTTAACTTTTCATGGATTGTAGATTGTTTATTCTACACAGGACCTGACCAAGTCATGAGAAGATGTGTAAGGGAAGATGAGACCTATGGCATTCTGCATGCTTGTCATGATGAGCCATGTGATGGGAATTTTGCAGCCAAAAGAACATCTATGCAGGTGCTTACTACTAGATACTATTGGCCTACACTACATAGAGATGCTGCAGCCTATACTAGGAAATGTGACATATGTCAACGCATGGGAAGACCAATAAGGTCTGATGAAATGCCCCTATATCCTGAAGTGGTAGTCAGTCCCTTTGATAAGTGGGGCATGGATTTTGTTAGACCTATTGATCCTCCATCCAATGGGAAATCATATATTTTAGTTTGTACTGATTATGTAACCAAATGGGTGGAAGTGAAAGCAATGACTCATGCTCGTGACAACAAGGTTGTTGAATTCCTGTATGAGCATATCTTTACTCGATTTGGATTCCCAAGGGAACTTGTCACAGATCAAGGAGCTGAATTTACATCCAATTTAGTCAATGCACTAATTAATGATTATAAGATTCGACATAGGAAGTCTACGCCCTATCACCCTCAAGCCAATGGTCAGGCAGAAGTTACCAACTGAGAAATTGAGGTGATACTTACAAAGACAGTTCAGCTACACAAGAGAGATTGGAGCAATCTACTTCCTAAAGCTGTCTAGGCCTATAGGACAACGTGGAAGACAACTACAAGGTTCACTCCTTTTGAATTACTTTATGGAAAGACTGCCATGTTGCTAATAGAATTTGAGCACAAGACCTTGAGGATTGGTTTAGAGCTTAATATTGACATTTTCGAAGCCCAAAAGGAATGACTCCTACAGCTGAATGCATTAGATGAAATCAGAAAAGTAGCCTTGCAGCATACTGAAATCATATAGCAGCAAAGGAAAAAGTGGCATGACCGACATATCAAAACTAAGCAATTATCTGCTGGTGATTGGGCGCTGCTCTATGACTCGAGGTATAAAGAAAATCAAGGTAAAATCACCACCTGATGGCTTGGCCCATATGAAATTGAGAATGTATTTGATAATGGTTCAGTTCAATTAGTCACAATTGATCCTATTCGATTCAAGCTACTGGTTAATGGACACCGTCTTCGGTTGTATCGTAAGCCAGTCTCAAAAGAAGAATTTATGCAACAGTTTGTTCAGGATCCTACCACTAATCTTCCTGTAGTAAAAGACTTTAGGCTTTCTCCTATAGCTTCACCATAATGTTACAATGCATGCTCATAATAAAGGTTTCCTTTTTAAGGAAACCCTTTTTCTTCATTCCCACTCATCGCCACATCTCACTTCCTTATCTTCCATCCCATCCATCTATTCCATCCATACATCTCATCCGTCCATGTCACCCATCCACCTTATTCATCTGCACCACCCTTAATTATGATTTCATTCCCAACTATCATTTCAAGCTGAATCTGTCATCTTTCTTAGCACGTATGTGCATTTATTAAAAGGTACGCGATATCTTTTGTTGTCGCATCATTGATTTATTTCATTTTATTCATTTACTACTATGTCTATATTAGTCATTATTGCCCGATCTCCACCTATTCTTTAGTACATGTGTGGACACATGTCATATATTAAGTAGGGGGCAGGATAATTCATTTCACTTACGCTGCTATCACAACTGTTCAAATATTTTTCTTTATTATTTTCTTGTACTTTCCAAATATGACTGCATGTTTCATCCTAAATCACAATTAAAACTGCTTGTTTAAGTAGCTGTAACAATCAATACATGCAAATATCTTTTGGGTTCATTCTTGGAAAAGAAGAGAAAGTGATGGCAGGGCAGAAAAAGCAGAGCAGAAAAGTAAAAAGTTTTCTTTGGATTTTCAGAAAAGAGTTTAAGTTTCAGCTGAGACAATTGTGAATATGGGTGGTCAACTGGTAAGACATGAGCTTGTAGCTCATGAGATATTGATTCAAAATCCTCAAACAGTTCAAGCATTCAGCCTCTGTGGTTGGTTGAACTATTTTTTGAAGTTAGGTACTTTCAATGAGGAAGTCGCAGGAGAAATTTTAAGAACCCTTTCTAAAGGAGAGGCTACAGTATGGGGTTTAACAGTAACTTTAACTGAGGAATGAATTGTAGAGGTAACTGGGCTTCCAACTATAGGAGAGAATTTTTCTTTAGATGCTATTTCTACTAGGGAAAAATTTACAGTACCAACTGATGGACCCTTGGAGGTCTCTAAGCGAGGATGCAAGCAAGTGTCGTTGCCTCCCCCATATCCAGAATATGTTGCTTTTATAATCAGGTATTTAACATGTGAAGGTCATTTTTCTTACCTACATTCCTATCATTTTAAATTGTTCAGTCATATGAGGCATGGGTTAGCTGTTAATGTCCTAAACTTTTTGTTAAATTTTCTGGAACAATGTGCCCATGAAACCCAGAAGGGGAAGGATAACTCTATTTCCCACCATGTCCTTATAAAACTATTGAGTAAACACTCTTTGAGGGATGTGTCACCTCTTTCCTGGCAAGAATTTGTTGCCCAAAAGAGCCTGCAACTTCCAGAACCCCCTAGGGCACTTGCTCCACGGCCTAAGAAAAAGAAAGAGAAAATAACATCTACTAGTAGGAAAGCAAGGCAAGGGTCATTTGCTCCTGCAGCACCTAGTCCTACAGCCTTCACACCAGAGTCCTCTACCCAGGTGCAAACTAGGTCTGCCATTAGGAGAGAAAAAAGGAAAAAAAAAGGTAGGAGAGTCATTTGGGGCAGAACAAACCTCAGAATCTGACCCTCATCCTCAGAAAAGGCAACGCTCTACTCCTGCAACATCTTCTCCTGCAGTAATTTCTCTTACAACAATGCCTGTTGCCACAACAAGTTCACCATCATCTTCTGATAAGGCAGAGCCCTCTCGGCAATTTAGAAAGAGGAAAGCTACAAGAGCACCTCCGGCAACTGCAACATTGCCAAGAAGAGTTTCAATAAGAAAACAATGTAAAGTCTCCCCTGCTTCACCTCAACCTAAAGTTATCATAATTTTAGAGGAATCTATAGGTTCTAAACATAATGTCTCTCAGGATGTATCTGAGAATACTGCACATAGTCCATTTTTTATTCCTGAAGAAGAACAAATTGAGACAAAGGAAGTTGAGCATAATGAAAGGGGGGTACCAAGTCTCGATGAATTGGCTACTACGGTTATGTAGATTTTGGAGGAAGCACGGTCTTCTCCACTACAACAACATGAATTCATCCTGCAGCAAGAAGAAGAACAACCTAAACAATTGGAAGTGGCCAATGAAGCTTCATTACCCCCTGAAACTTATCAAGCGATGGTTGTCTACAAAAAGACATTTTTGATTGAATTCTTGGAATATCTTAGAAACACATGGAGACCATTCACATTGCAGAACTTGAGTTTCTGCCACCTAGCCAAGACTGAAATGCAACAAAGTCTTTGGGAGGAAGAAAAGAAGAAATAGAAAAGAAACATTGAAAGGAAGAAATAGGAAATTTAGGAGTTAAAGGAGAAAATGAATGAAATGATGACAATAACTTGTAAGATTATGGAGTGTAGAGCACTGCCTAGAGTTTATGCTCTGTGTCTCAAAGAACAATTTTTGTGGTTCCAGTTAACGAGAATTTCTAGGAATCTAGATCCTGTTATTCACACTGCTAAAGAATTCTATGATGCATACTAGGCGGCTCCTAATTGGCTAAGGAATTCTTTGTGCAAACTTTATTTACATGGCTTTATAATTCCCTCTGAAACAGAGTGGAATCCACTTCTGTTCATTGGAAACATTCATTTAAGATCATTCATGTCTTGGGTGGAAAACGAAGCTAATTATGGCAGGGAATTGGAAGCATATGAAGAAGCCGAAAGGGATGAGCCTATTCCATTATGCCCTGAGAGTTTAGACCCCTATAAAATGTTGAAAACCTGGCTTACTGTGGCATATGGCCATAATAATAATATAGTCAAGATGAAAATATTCGATCTCAGAAAATAGGTGTATGATGAGTTTCAAGAACAGACATACTCATTTTGGAAGCTGTCATACTCTAGAATTGAGAAGAGATGGGAGAGATTGAATATTGGGTTAAGAAGGTCTGAGCCTCACAGTCCCCTGAATTTTACAGCAGCTCTCAAAAGATCAAACAGATACATACAGTTGGGCCTTCAAGAGAGGTTTGAATTGTGGTTGCCCTTGACATTTAGACTGAGTCCTGTGTTGATGTGGCCTCTTTATCCCTACCGAGCTACAAATATTAATGAATATACAGAAGCTCGTAGGTATGAAAGGTGGCATAGCTTCAAAGGTTTTTATTATAAATTCAGAACTTCATTTCAGGGTCATGCCTCAACCACTGATTTCAAAGAGACCACCAAAAAGTTTAATGCTGGAGGACCAACATTAGGTTAAGTAGGGGAAAAATGATGAGCCCAAAATATGCTCATAATTTTGGTATCATGGTGTACTTTTAATACCCTTACATTTGTTGTTCATGGTTGTTTAAACTCTTTAGAAACCTTTTATTGGGGGATATCCTGTGGCAATACACTTTTATATTCCTACAACCTATCATGTTGATATGTCTATATTTATTACCTTGTTTGACTTCCCAAATGGCTGGTATAACGCATGTAGTTTTTGAATAATGAAGTAAATTTGATATGTGATTAATAAACAAATATCGTGTAGTTTCCATGAATTTTTTCTATTGCCTGGTGTTTCAGAGGTTGTTGAAGAAAGTATGAATGAGTCAAGCGCAACTGATCTCAACCTTGTAGTAAAGTCCATTTCCTGCACGACTTTGAGGAAGTTATTCTAGTGAAGACTCTTTAACCGAAATTGTTGGGAAGGAATTTAAATGTCAATTAATTTGGAAAGAGTGGAATGTTGAATTCTCTCTGAATCATGTTGAGTGGATAAGTTCATTTATTTAGTCTGTTCCTTAATTCCAAGATACATTTACATCTACGTCTTTCTCTATTAGGGTTAGTTAGTTAGTTGTTTTCCTGATTTAAATAAGTGTTACTCCTGCGTGAGTGAGCAAGCATAACGAGATAGAAAGGATATCATGTAAGAGTTAGTATGATAATAAGAGATAGAGTTTTGTGTTAGTTTTCATATGAGTAGAACAATGTATACCATTCTGAGTTTATGAATAAAAGTTGATGAAGTTTTGAGTTCAATACTGGCATAATTAGTTGATGCTTGCTAAGGGGGCCCACTTAGTAAGTATTTGTAGTTAGTTAGTTAGTCATTCATTTTCTGTTGATCATAAGTTAGATTTCATTCTTGAAGTTTTTGTGCAAACTTAGTCTTATATTGTTCTTACAGCATCGGGAATCCATCCCTGTGTCTGTTCCTACAGCATAAGGCCAGTTCATAGTTTGTTTCTAAGTCGTAGCTGTTATGATTTCTGCTTTGGTTAAATTATGGTTGAGTTAAGAAAACTTTGCATTACCTTCTTGTAATGTAGGTAGAATTCTTTCCAAGTATTTATTTTTGATAGGTTGTGACTGAAACTGGTTCTTAGTGCACATATAGTGCCGCTCCATTTCAAGTATACGTTCCCTAGTTTGACAAGTAAATGAACGACCATGAAAAGATATTAGTCACTTGTTGGAATGTCCAATTCCCAGGATAGGTTTTGCCGTGATTTTCATATCCTTTTGTGGGCGCGACCACCACTTGTCATCATATTAATGGGCCAAGGATGTGCAAGTTTGATGAATGTGCCCATAAATGTACATATTTGAAATTTGAAAATGTTGAAATGACAAGGTGGATGGAGAGTCAAATGGAGTAATGGCCACTTGGCTCAATGCAAAAGGGATTTTAAGGTGACATAAATGCCTTGTTGGAGAGGACTCATCCCACTTGGAGGGAGATTTGAAATGGAGGAATATTCCATTTTTATAGCATGTAGATGGAAAATGAAGATTTAATAAATTAATTAAAATCATTTATTTGTGAAAGTGGGAAAAGCTAGAAGATGGGACTTGCATTAGATTTAACCTTAATCATTATTTAGTTAACTTAAGTGAAGATTAGGTGATTTGAATTTTTGACTTAGACTTATGGATTAAAATAAATCAGAAGGAGATGAAAAGTGATAAATATTTGATTAAACAAAGATTTGATTTATTTAATCAAAGAGGATGATGTTAGTACTAATTTAGATGGATTTATTTAATTTAAATGGAGGACTTTAGAGATTGAATTTAAGGAACTTGATTTATTTGATGAATGGATGAATATGAATTAGTTAAATGCATGATGCTAATTTTGCATGTATACATTTTCTCCTCTTTGAAGCAATGTACTTGTTGTGTTGATTCAAAGAATAAACTTTCTGTGGCCAAATGTGAAAAAAAATCTAATTTTTTGGATGCCCCAACAGAAAGAAGTATATTGGTACATTTCCCTCTCGAGAGATCAAGTGAAAAGGTCGATTTGAAGGTCGATCTCGCGACAAAGTGGTTCAAGATGGACGTATGGATGGTTATGATAATGCAATTCATGTGAGATGGATGAGATGGATGATGCGATATGCTATGATTATGAGATTCATGTATGCTAATGATTTGTGGATGCAGGATGGATGCATTGGCTATCTCGGTATGATGTTAGCACGGGAAAAAAATGAGATGATAACAAGAGGATTCAACAAGAAAACTTTATTAGAGATGATGATGAGAGATAGATGATTTGCTTATCAGGAATTGGGACTTTAAAAGGGCTACTTACCTTATGTTTGATAACACACATAAGCATGATGCATCAAGGTATAAATAACCAAGATGGTGTTGTACCTAGTGCGATGAACTTTGACTCAACAAACAGATAGGAGTATTCTTGTTCACACTTGACATACGAAAACCTTGCTAGGATGCACCTAGCAAAGCAAGTATTCACCAGGTTATATTACAAGAACGTCGAACAAGAACAACAAATAAAAAGATAATGATCAATGCCCCATTCCTTTCTCTGTAGATTGCTTTGATTATACATTATTGAGAGGTCATTGGAATGAGTGCAATAAGATAAATCAAAATAAAAGATCAAACACACAAACACGTCAATGTTCTTCATACCTCTAGCCAAAGGGATTTTTTTGTTTTAGATAAGAACCGAAACAATTGCCAATCGATAATTCCCATTGTAGGAAGGATACATCCTAGGACATGTTAGTGGATGTCGGCATGTCGTTTTGTTTATCCAAAGTGTTTTTCCAAACGGTAATGCCCATTGTAGGAAGGATACATCCTAGGACATGTTAGTGGATGGTGGCAAGTTGATAGGTTGTTTGAAAGGCTATTGATACAAGGTCGATTGACATGTTTGCGAATGATCAAGAGTTATATTTTGCATTTAAAATTTTGTTGTTTCAATTTTGATTTTTCATTTGAAGTTTGCTTTTGCTAATTGTTGTGCTTGTATCCTTTTGTATTGCCAAAGGATGAGAGTGATAATGATTTATTATGAATGATGTTTATTGCAAGTGAAAGCGAGGTGGGGATGGATAGATTTTTCAAATATTTGGATGTTTTAAATGGAAATTTGAAATTTTTTGAGGCTATTTTTGTTTTAGATTTTGTGTTTTCAAAAGTTTTGATTTTCCAAATTTTCAAATGTTTTTGTGTTTTCTGAGATTTCATGATTTTTTTTTTATTTTGGTGTTTTTCAAATGTTTTTGGATTTTGTGTCTTGGGGGATGATAAAATATTAGCCTTGCCTATGTTTAAGCTTAGAGATGACGTAGTTCAGATTCCATGTTTTTATTTTTTTTACTTTTTTCGATGTTTTTAGATTTTCTAATTTTTTTATGTTTTTGAATTTTCTAATTTTTTAATTGTTTTTGGATTTTTTGCATGATTTTGATGATTTGGATAAGAATGTGTCTGATGCTATCAGTGCTTTGTTTTGGGATTTTGTTGGAAACCAAGCAAATGTTGATTGATCATATTGATGGATTGATGATGATAACATTGTTGAGGATGCACAACAATGCAAGGATAGTGTTAAGCAACATGAGGATTAGGATGGATATCCCAAGATGATGATGAATTAATGATGATAACATTGTTTAGGATACACAACAATGGAAGGATTTGATTGATCAAGATTTTGAAGCTTGTTTTTGGAACAAACTTGTTTTGAATGGTTTGATGTGACATTTGAAGTGCAAATTAGATGCAACTGATAGTGATTGTTTGGATTGATGTTCGATGAAAGATAAAGATTGATAAGGAATGTCTTCTTGTCAAAATGTGCCATGGGATAGTGATTTGGATTTTGGCTCACAACTGCTTGACCAATTTTATTTCACATTTTGCCAATGTTCAGATCACTGCATAAGTTGGAGGATATATCTCGAGATTTATTTTGAAACAAGATGTAAATATCCGCCCCCAGTGTCTAGGAATGTATGGAATTCCATGGGTGGATGCTTTGATAGATGTATGGATGGATGGATATGGTAAGCACGCAAAGAATGCCAAGGATTATCTTACGATAAGATAAGGTGTTCATATAAATAATGCTCATTTTGTTAATGCTTCATGGATTAGGTAATGTTGGGTAGGATAATGAAAATGACTTATGTCAAGATGTTTACCGTAAGCAATCATAAAGTTTGCACCAAACTTTTTCAAGATCAAGATAACTTAGACTATAGATGGTAATGAGTGAAAATGGATTGGATAAATGGTTCATGGATGGATGGCTTTATTATGGATAAGATGGATGGAATGCTAGATTTATTATGGATGGGATGGATGGGATGTTAGATTTATTATGGATGGGATGGATGGGATGCTAGATTTATTATGGATGGGATAAGATGTTTTCACCTGAATTGGTGCACACAGATGCCCGATTATACACACAATGCCTATTTTCCAGGTTTTCATCATGGTACCATCCAAAGTGATGCCCATGCGGTTTTCACTAGAGGATATTTTTCTCTTTACTATTTTCAATACTTTTATGATTTTTTTGGATTTTTTATGTTTTTTGATTTTTTGCATTTTTCTGTGAGGTTTTAAGCTCATGCTCAACCATCTGGTGGTGTCAATATAGATGCCCCTGTCATAATGTGCCATTGATATCCTGCTTGAAGAATTTTTTTTGCCAAGATACGTGCACTTGAATACAACTTTTGAGATTCTTGATTGGCTTTGTTGATACGAGAGTTAACTCTGTCTTTGTGTGCACATTGCGATAAAGTGCCTTCTGAATCCTTATGATGAAGGGTGGCTTCCAATACATGGTCAATGTGAGAATTGGATATCGTGTGTGGAGGCGTGGATTGAGTGTGTTTAGGGATAAAAGATGGATTCGTTGACAGTTTGGAATTTTTGACTCTCCAAACTTGGGAAGATGAGCAATGATGGGTGGATACGAAAGTGTGTGTGGAATTAGGATGAATTGCTTGATATACTTTATACATCACATGGGATGCTTGCTTTTTCTTTTGTGGACGTCTTTGATGGATACATTTCCCTTTTTTATTTTTCCCCATAGTTACTTTGACTAATGGAGTTTGATAGGGATAATCTTTCTTTGTATTCTTTGGTATCCACTTGTATTTGATTTTTCCATTGTGCTTCTTAGATTCTTTTTCTTTGATGATGTTCTTTGTTCTTTGATTCAAATATTTCTTTTGATGTTGGTCTCGATTCGTGGATGGGGTGATGGGTGGATGAAGATTTGTGATGTGGCTGGTTGTTGTATTGGCATCGGTTTCATCATGAGGATTTTGCGTGCTCCCTATCTTGATGTTTGCTTGAGACATAGTTGCCCCCAGTATGGAGGTAGTAGCACCTTTGCTTCTTGATTCTGCCTATTTTGAGATGTCTTGTTCAATAAGCACTCTCTAATAAATGACCACTACAAATGATGTTTCAATTTGTTGCTCTGCTAACTCTGGAATGTCCTCTATTAGACCTTTTTCTTTGAGTGGATAATGTTGGATATCTTCATACATGATTTCCTCAGTTTTAATTTGGGATATATCTGATGCTGATGTAGGCAACTTAGTTTGAATATAGGAATCAATAACCTACACTTTTTGTGTAACAATTTTAGGAGAAAAGGAATCCTACTCTAAATGAAGATTATCTACATGTCCATCCACAAAAATCATCTCATGGGTAGATGGAGGAGTATGTGCTACGTGGGTATGATCATCTTGTATAGATAGCAGAGTGTCCATTAGATCATTGTAGTATATTGGAGATATGATTTTTTGATCTTGAATGATTTTTGAATTACTTTCGACATGCTTTGGATCAAGTTCCTAACATGGGTCAGTTTCAAAGGATGGATTTCTTACAAAGGGTTCTTGGACATCATCATTAGGCATAGGAAGTGGCGCAATATCCTCTTGATCTTTGAGTGAATTTGGATCAAGTGAACATTGAGTTGAAGATTCCTTCAATATAGGCAATCATGAGGTCAAAGGATGTCAATATGTCTTGGAAAGGACCATTGCTAGACTTTGGTGAGAGATGTTGATCATGATTTAGAATAAATTCTTGAGATATGTCCTCTAACTTATTAGGTGATGTAGAGACATTTTCAACATGATCATTGGTTGGTGGATTGTTGATTACAGGATCAAATAATGTTAACACTCCTTGAAATAGGTCATTATTGGATATTGTTGAGGGATTCTTATTATGGTCAAAAAGTGACTCTTGATGTATGTTGATTTGATCATTGGATGAGGTAGAAACATCTTCATCGATGGATAGATCTTAATCATTTTCTCAACAATTGTGGTGGGGAGATTGTCAATGCTATCACCAGTGGTTGAATCCTGATCATTGACCCCAATAGTGATTATCTTTTGATCAATAAGGTCTTGGATTATATTTTTGAGTTGAATACAACTTGATGTTGCATGTCCCTTTGTTTTGTGAAAATCACAATGGCGCCTCTCATTATACCTTTGTGGTTTAACAAGGGGTTCTTGATAGTTCCCATAGACATGGAGCTTGATGAGATTTTTTTGTACCAATTGTTGTAGGATTGATTCAATTGGTTTCCCAAGTGGTGTGTACTTTCATTTGTTACCTTGTGAGACTTTTACTTCAAATTGACCTTGTAGTGATTGATTTTGGAGATGTAGTGGTTGATCTTTGAGATGTGGTGATTGATCTTTGAGATGTGGGGGTTGGATTTGTTGATGTGGTTGATCTTGATATCTAACTTCTTGACATTGGAGATATTGTTCTTGACATGGTTTTCAACACACCTCAACGCTTTGATGACATGGTTCAATCAAAGGAAGAGGATATTGATTTTGAAGTGAAGATGTCTCTTGGCTCAATAAGTCAATTAGTTTGGCAAGTGAAGAAAGTTGATCTAGTGAATTTTGATCTTGATTTTGATTTTGACTCCCTTGATATGGTTGATTTGGCTTTTTTTGAAGCGGATTTGGAATGTACACTTGTGGTGTTTGCATGGGATTATGGACAAATTGAATTTGGAAAATGTTATGATTTGGGATGATGTTTGGATTTGGAATTATAGGTTGAAATTGAACATTGTTGTGGTTGGGAACCATATTTCCTTGATTTAGGTAACTTTGATTTTGCATGGTGTTACCTTGACTTAGATCAATACATGGAGTCATTATCATCTTGTTTGGGCTTTGAACAAAATTTGTATGATTCGTAAACATATTTACCCCAAATTTTACCAAGTGTGGATTCAAAATGTTCATGTTTGATAAAGTTGTACTTGGTATATTCACATGTGGTATGTATGGATTTGATGGGATGATGTTTTTCATTTGAAGATGCATGCATTTATTGTTTGGTTGATAGATTTGTAAGTTTGGACTTGGATTTAAATCTACCATTGAGAAATATGTTCCAAAATCTTGACTGGGCATAATCACATTTGTTGTACCAATGAGGTTAGTAGGAGATAATGATACCATGTATGGATTGTATAAATGTGAGTGTTGATAATCAATTAGCATTGTAAGACTTTTATAGTTTAGTTGATTTGGATTACTCATGATGTATGGATCAAGTTTATATTCCATTTTCTTCTTGTGTTTTGACCTTGTTGCGAAAGTGACCTCTAAGATGTTTAGGACCAATGATGAGATGAATGATGAAAGGGGTGAATGGTATGGGTGTTGAATGTTTAGGGACTTTGGATCAATGCTAGACTTAGGGTTTTATTTTGATTGGTTTGATTTGGATAATGAGCTTGTAAACCCTAAGATGTTAGATATGATCTTAGGATGAACTTTTTCAAAATGGTGATAATTTAACTAAGTGTGTGCGGAAGGATTCATCCACACACCTCTAACTAAATAGATGATCTTGATTTGGTTTATGGATGTACCCAAGCCTAGATATTGATGTTTCCAAAGCTCTAAAGTTGTTTGGTGGGATGCATGAAGTGTTTGATTTTGATCCTAAATGAACCTAAGAAGGATTTGTTTACTAGACCAAGATATTGAAGAACATGCTTTTCTCTAAGAGTAGTATAAACCAAAAGACCAATGTTTGCATGGAAAACCATAAGACAAAAGATAACAAGAAATCGTGTGGGGTTCAATTGATTTAATCTTTGCTTAATGGATTCTTTTTACCACAAACACTTTCTTGATTAGCTTTTGAAACTATATTTCCAATTTCCTAGTTCTCTTTCATCCCACAAAGTCCATTATGTGGAAATCTAGAAAATCAAGGAAAATTTTTCCTAATGTTGACCTTAGTAGGAGAAAATTGAGATGAAATCCGAATGATTAGAAGCCTCTAAGGATGAGAATCCCAAGGGCAAGCAATAAAATGTGAATTGTTCAACGATATTTGCTTCTCCTAAATGGTTTGAAATTTGATGCTCATGTTGAATGTTTGTTTTTTTCAATGTTTATGATCAAGCAAAGTGTTTTGATAACCGAGAACAAGCATAACCCTATGGATATGAAAGACTATATTTGTTGAGTCCCCACTTGGACAAGTCCAGCTACCCTTATTTTTAGTGAATAGTTAGATGCTTGACCCCACTAGCTCCCCTCCATGACACTCACTTCTTGGGGCAGCCAAGCATCAGTATCCATGAAACTCCCATGGCATACTTTCCATTTCTACTAAAAATCGTAAAAGTGTGGGGTGGCTTCAGAATGACTATTCTTGCACCAAAAATTAGATAGGGATTTTGGCCTTTCTACAACAAGGGTTTTAGTTCAAACTTTATGTTAGTAGGAGTTGACCCATCGAGGTGAGAGACCATTGCTGCCCTTCTCATCAGAGCCAACCATGTGATACTATCCTTTGTTCTAGTACCCACTTTTATATCCCAGCTGAAAATACTCTTGGCTTTAGAGTGTTACCAGTTGAGTCATTCCCTTGGGTGAGTACTTTTTCCCTAAGGAAGGCCCTCTAAGATAAACAAAAGTGAGAAAACATATTCATAGTTCGACCAACCTTCATTTAGAAACAAAAGGAGAACACATGCAATAGGTTCCACTCACACTTGCAAATTTTGTTGTTCAATTTTAAACCCAAATCAAAATGTGGAGGTGATTACTTTATCCTAACCTAAGACCACAAAAAATCCTTTTGATTCTCAAAATCGCCATGAGGCATGAGAGAAGCTCGTACATCTTTTCAATGGTGTTAGTTTAAGTAAGCAATCACAAAACAAAGTAGCACATGTTCTTTTTAATCCCACAAAGCAATAATGACTTCTTTTTAAGCACCAACTTTGAAGTGTGAGATTGTTTTGTTCAATTGTTAAACCCAAAAACCAACTCTAGTAAGTTTGTGTCCTAAAGTTCATTTTAAACCCTTTTTTTGCAAAAATTGAAATGTTCCTTTTAAAGCCCGAAAAAAAAAGATGTGAGTTGATCTAAAACAAAAAAATAAAGCATAAAATTGAAACTCAAAGCATTTAAAAATGCTTTTATAAACTTTGAATTTAATGCTCAATTTTCTTTAGCTCCAAGATTCTTCCAAAGATCACTTCTTATGCTTAAATTTTTTCAAGTCTCTTGCATGAATGAAATGCTCCTTTTTCCTTCCTTCCTCATTCTCCTATTCCATAAAAGACAATTATGTTAGGATTAAAATATTAAATTATTTTTAATCATTAACTTCAAATAACAATATGATCTTAGTTGAAAGTACAAATGATTTGAAGCTTTCGATATTGATTGCATTGGGAGGGTACCACACTTGTTAGTGTCAACTCTACATAATCCCCATCACTAGGTATTGATTCAACGTATCAACCACAAAGAACAAATCTCTCGATAGCATCATCATAAGTTCAAACATTTACTATCTCATAAATTTGAAGATTAATAAATTGTAAGCATAATGGTATAGTGTGAGAGAATATTGAATCATGAGTGAATACATGCACCAAAACAATAAAATTAATTACTAAGAGAATTTATTAAAGATATATACTACTAAAAAGGAACTCTACATCAGAAAATAGTATATGGTACCACATGTTGCTTTAATTTAAATGTTGATGGTTGATTTTCTATTAATCACGTCAAAGACAAAAGCATATTTCCAACACCTTCATAGGAGAAAAGAAGTCATATATATCTCAAAATTAAATTCATGTCACATTTCCTAATGATTTTGACAAGATGAAATCAATATTAAATAGATTCACCTACCCAACAAGAAAAAATTACCATAATCATGTCCAAATAAAACACTACTCAGTCTAGTGATCATCATATCCATTGAAAACTTCAACATGAAATGATGGTAAGGGAGTCATTCATCTCCATAACGGAAGTAAAGTGCCATTGTTATTTCTCTCTTCTTAATTCGTCATGCCATTATTAAGCCTCACTATTTATGTTGGTCATAAAAATTTGAGCACAACTTAGTGTGAGTCGAACCCATCAAGAGATTTAAATTATTGTGAATAATCATGGCCTATGTAGTTAGGAAGAATTGTTGACATAGTAATATGATTTTATGTGTCATTGCAAATACATTATGGGCTGAAGGTAGACCTTTGGGCATAAGTAAGAAGGACATTTAAAATTGATTCTTGCGTACTAGCCATGTTTGTTCCAGCTAGCCTCCAAGTAGGTAGGGTGTATTCAATTATCTAATAAACATTCACCTAACCTGTCAATTGCGGTTTAGCCCTTTCCCATGTTACAACCCCCTAAAAAGAATAAATGAGGGAAAAACTAATAAACATTGACCTAAAAAATGAGATTTAGCCCTGGTTATGAATGTTATGGTCAATCAACACTAATATCTTTATAGTCAACTTCCCACCAGATCAGTCCATGATGTGGATAGGAGCTACAAATATTTTAATGAGAAAGACAACAATGTAAATGAGATGAACAATAATAATACCAGGGGAACAACGATATTTATGATGGCATGATGTGTTTGCAAGACATATGCCTTCTTTCAGACATTTTGCGCTAAAGACATAGGCATGATGACATCGAAATAGTACATGGAGACTCCAATTTCCTTCCAGAAAGCACACCCTTCAGTTTTTTGAAGTATGTACAATGAAAATCATGCCATACTCCTTTTCCTTGTCTCCTCTATAATTTTCCATAGAAAGTGATTGCCATACAAAAATGAAGAATTTAGTAGGTGGGGTAGAGTAGTGTTGCTTTCAATGGTCACATTTCTTAACTTTATTTTATAGTTGTTTTCAATGGTGGAACTCAATCACCCACATTTTCCTAGAAATGAATATTTCACTTTAACAAATAGTAAGAATTGCACTTGACTTTAAGCAGTGATGGAGAACGAATGCATCATTAAATAAAAAATTCATATTGTTGTAGGATGGGAAAAATCGAGATGATAAGACTTGCATCTACCAAGATTTTCTAAGCATGTACACTTTTTGACATAATTCCTCAAAGGGACGTAAAATCTTGTAGAACATATACCAAATAAATTTAGTGAAAAAGGATTTTGAAATTTTCAAGAAAATGCTCTTGGCAGGGGTAAAACTAGATTCCACACATAAATTCAGAATTCCCTCATTTTTGTCACACCACTTTATTATTAAGATTTCTAAAGTGACAACAAACTAGCGATTGATCTATGCATAAAATATAGGAAATATATATATCAGAGAGAAATATTGAAAACCACGGTGGGCACCAAAATGTGAGCACTTTTTATGCATTTACCTCAAATATCAAAAAACATTAGAGTTATTAGAAAATGAAGTAAACCAAACTAAGAACTCTTATGAAATACTGAATCGTGCTTCACAATGCAATCAAAACAAAAAAATATCAAATAAACTAATTGAGAGCATAAAAGCATGATACATATCTATCCCATAGTGGATTGGTGCTTCTTTGATGTGGAAAGAAACCCTTTCCCAATCCTTGATAAGCTCAAATTATGGAGATGTGTGATTCTTGACTATAGTGCAAATACTCAAGTTGTGGATGATCAAATGCAAATGATGAGCTCTCTATTTATAAGAGAGAATGTTGGAGAGACATGCAAAATGGGTGAATGTGGGATAAAAACCCAACCAATAAGAAGGAGCCACTTGTCACCATGTGAATGGGCCAAGGATGTGCAAGTTTTGATGAATGTGCCCATAAATGTATATATTTGAAATTTGAAAATGTTGAAATAACAAGTTGGATGGAGAGTCAAATGGAGTAATGGCCACTTGGATCAATGCAAAAGGACTTGTAAGGTGACATAAATTCCTTATTGGAGAGGACTCATCCCACTTGGAGGGATATTTGAAATGGAGGAATATTCCATTTTTATGCCATGTTGATGGAGAATGAAGATTTAATAAATTAATTAAAATCATTTATTTGTGCAAGTGGGAAAAGCTAGAGGATGGGACTTGCATTAGATTTAACCTTAATCATGATTTAGTTAAATTAAGTGAAGATTAGGTGATTTGACTTTTTCACTTAGATTTATGGATTAAAATAAATCAAAAGGAGATGAAAAGTGATAAATTTTGATTAAACAAAGATTTGATTTATTTAATCAAAGGGGATGATGTTAGTACTAAAGATGAATTTATTTAATTTAAATGGAGGACTTTAGAGATTGAATTTAAGGAACTTGATTTATTTGATGAATGGATGAATATGAATTAGTTAAATGCATGATGCTAATTTTGCATGTCTACAAATAGCATTAAAAGAAACTTAATTCCTGACACCCACTTGCAGACCTTGAGAGGGACCCATTCTCCATGGGTGGCGAATGAGTCCCTTTCGGTTCAAAATTCAAAATAAATTCAAATTTCCTTCAGGTTTTTATTCATTAAGACCTTATGCCAGCCTGCGATGTTGTATTATTGGGTAATTAGGGCATAAGTGTGTGTAAATAAGTGTTTTTCTATCTATTTTACATCTAATTCATTCAAGTATTCACTCATCCATTCAATCATCCTTGCATCCATCAAAGCACTTGAGCACCATAACATCATTGAATCAAGAATCTTGGAGCATCCATTGACATATCTTCAAACATCAACAAAAAGAGTTTGGTCTTGTAGTAATATTTTTCAAATATATTGGTGTTGAAAAGTGTTCAACAAGTCATAAAATCTTTTCAATTCAACTAAACCCTAATTCAAGCTTGGAGACAACATTCAGTCCATTTTCTACAGATTTGACTTTATCAACTCGACAAGAAGACAAGTGCAGATCTGAACCCATAGAGTTGACTCCTGAATTTGTAGATTTTGGAGGAGGACTAATTTTCCATAAGTGGAAAATGAGTCCCACCTTTAGGCTGGAAAATTTTTTTTCATCATAATTCAGTTCTTGACAATCAAAAATTGGTTCTGACAAAGTTTACCAGAAGAAGGACTAATTCACCATCAATGGAGAATGAGTCTCACTGGTCATCAACAATGATTTCTGAAAAATTCTAGAATCTTCCAACATCAGTATTCCATGTCCAGGTAAACTCTTTTCAGTCACATTCCATTATGTTTTCATTTGTGCATGTTTCTAGTTCATGTTTGCATACAACACTGTGTTTTCAAACACTTCATATTTCATAGTTTTGCATAAATAATCAATAGTATTTTTCAATTTATTTCATTTAGTTAACTTCATTTAGGTATATTGTATCTATTTCATATCCTTCTTTGAGTATAAACATTGCATTTTGGGCCCTAATCATATCTCCTTTTAGGTGGAAAACCCTAGAAGAAGAATATAGCATTAAGGTTACCAAAATCTTTGTTTCCATTTTGGCGAACCTGCATATTGAACAATATCTTTCTGATTTTCATTGCATTTACATCCTATAATTTATATCATTATCCTTTGTATTAGATTTTTGCATTGTTTTTGCATTTTAGGATTTACAAATTTGCATTAGTGAATATCTCATAGAGATTTCATTTTTGCACTTCAAAACATTACAAAAATTAAAATTCTGCATTTGCATTTGGAAAGCATAAAAATCACTTTAAATTTCCTTAAAAATCACAAAAAATCTTATCCCTGGAATCATTCGCCACCCTGGGTGAATCAGTCTAGTTGCACATTTTGAACTACATTTTTTCAGGCATTTTCTGTGAATTTTCTGCATTATAGTTTTCTACTATTACATTATGTCATATTTTCCAAATTTTCTTTTTATTCTCTTCCTTGCATATTAGTTTACTTTCATTCATTGTCATCATGGCTTTTTGCTTTAATAAGTTTTGGAAATCATTGAAATCCTTAGTGGACATGTCAAATTGTTCCTTTGGCTATGATCCTAATGACCTTGAGCTTCTTGATGCTCCTTCAACTCCTCATGAATTTATGCCTCATGCAGTTGACATCGTTGGAGAATATGATGATAGAATGAATAAGTTATTAAATGAATTCCTTAACAACCTTGAAGCTAATGCAGCCTTTTACCCATCCATGAAGTCACAAGACCTTACTATTGTCTCACCTCCTAACATGTTTGGTTACTTACATCCTGAAACGAATGAAAGACCTAAGTTCCCTCCAACAGGTGGACCTAGTTCTTCTACACAACCACCTCCTCAACCATTTTATGATAAGAAAGTTACAAACACACCAATCATCCTTCAAGAAACTTATGGCAAAGGTTTTACTATCTTAAGTAAACAAGGATGTGATACAACAACCAACCATGACATTCACCAACTTTAACACAACAGGGTTAGGATATCAAGATCCTCCTCGTGATAATAAGCCTCCTTTTGAATATTGGAGACTTTGGGATGATGGAATGACGATCTTTGATTCCCCTCCTGACTTGAATGTCCTCCTTCCATGTGAACAACCTTATCAAGATTCCAATGACAAGGATGCTAAGATCCCCATGGGTCCTCTTCCTCCTTCAATCCATGAAAAAGATGAATCTAGCAAATGCAAATGACCTTACAAATTGAAAAAACTAAAGTTTCCTCTCCATCCACCACTTTCATGTGAACGAAAACTCCAAATGATTTTAAATAGAGGTCTTATATTCTTACCACCTTCAAATAGGTTCATCATCCATCCTAAAGATTCCAACGTACCATATTGTAAATATTGTCAAATTCTTGGAAATCGCAATGATGAATGTTGGACATTAAAGGAGATACTAAGTAAGTACCACTTCATTGACACCGACTGCTATCGTATCATCCCATGTAGTACACTTTCCCATACTTCATCATGAAATTGTGTAGAATATTCCATTCTCACTATTGCATGACCTTTCCCATCACCAATCTCGGCTCATTCTTGCTTCACACTAGGTGGGGGAAAGAGGTTGTTAGCCTTGTCCTAGTAATGAATTTATCCTTGTCCCATGACTATGTTATTCACCTTTCGCTTATACTACTTGAGATTGCGAAGCCAATAATTTGGTTAATGGTGGACTTGCATTTGCACTACTAACTTTTTCTTCTCTTTTTTTTGGTGTGATTGTATTGTTCTCCCTTGTGATGTGTCATTTGGCGTTCTCCTCTCTTTGTGACATTCCTCTAGTTGTACCTCAATTCTTCTATATGTTGTACATTGCTTGTTCTTTTCACTTTTATTTTGTGTTTTCCTTTTGGGGATGATGCAAAGCATTGAGATGCCCTATGTCTCTTCCGTGTTGACCAAAACGCTCCTCTTTTTCACTTTTTCTTTGTGTTTTTCCTTTTGGGGATGACACAAAGCATTGAGTTGCCCTATGTCTCTTCCATGTTGACCCAATCAATCCCTTTCCCTTTTTACTTTTCCTTTTTCTTGTGTTTTTATTTTGCGGATGATGCAAGGCATTGAGACCAAAATGTCTCCTTCATGTTGACCCAAAAGCTTTTCCTTTTCTTTTCCCTTTTTTTTCTATTGTGTTTTCCTTTTGGGGACGATGCAAAGTGTTGAGACCACAATGTCTCTTCCATGTTGACCCAAAATGGATTTTATTTTTCTTTTGTTTTTTCTCTATTTGTGTCATTCTTCTAGTTCTATGTATTTAGGGAATGATGATAGTTTTGAGCTCTTTCATAAAAAAATTGCAACAATGAAGATACTGACCCCAAATCCATAGATCCCTTATGTGTTTTTTGTGTTCCTTTTGGGGGAAACCCCTTTTTCTTTCACATGACACAACCTTACTTGGAAACATATGAATTGGCATAGGGGCTTTCCAAGTTGGCTCTCATGTCCTATTTTATTTTTTCATTTTTCATTTGCTACTTTAAAGTAATTGCTCATAGAATGGTGTGTAGTAATTCCTTTAAATTGGAGGCATACATTACCATTATTCATTTGCATTTTTCTTTTTCTTAGTTCTTAGTGAAGCCTTGTTACTTCATATGATGTTTTTGTCACTTTGTGGATGACATTAGGTGTGATTTCCTTCATAAGTGTGATCTATCTTAGCATATTGCATTCATCTTAGTGGCCTGCTGGGATGCACTGCATCCTCTAAGTTGTGAATATTCTATTCTTTGATTGGTCCTCTATTGGAGTCATTAGACACAATGTTCCCTAAGTTAATACCTTGCATGCACTAAACAAGACTCATTTGAACATTTCTTTTTCATGTTTCATTTTTCATTTACATGGCCACCTTGCATAACATAGCTTGCATGCCTATGGTACCATTGCATTTGTTCATGAGTTCTAAGCACACGAAGCTTTACTTGTCTCATGAAGCATGAACCGACATTGTCTTTTGTGGTGCCATATTAAAGTTATCAAGAGGTATAACTTTAGTATGGTTGAGTAGGAAAGCCCATTCCAAGGCACAAATTTTCCCCATAGCCACCTTGTGGATTTCTCACCCTGTGGACAACTAGATGTTTTGTGGCCCCAGAGTGAGTATACTTGGGCTTTCTCAACCGATGGATATCCATGAGTTTCATTGCCCCAAAGTGAGTAGACATTTCTTGTTTCAAACAAATAGCCTAGATTTGATCCACAACGAGTTGGAAAAATGATCGAAGCTTTCTTTCAGTCTTTCTCATCATCATGTGTGTTATTTTGTGTTCATGTTTGATTGGCCATGGAATTGTGATCCTTGGGGATTGATCATTTCTCTTGATTGTTTTTATCTCATATTACCAAACATTAGTGCATTTGAAACCCTCTTGGTTGCATGATCAGCTACTTTAGTGCGAGTCTAAAGCAAGTTCATCCTCTCACTAAAGTGGGGGCTAACTTTGGACACAAAAAAATTATCCCTTTTAATTTTTCTATTTTTGTCCCTCCTTGTGCTTATTTGGCTTGATTTCACCTTGATTTAATGTTGTAATGTAACTTTTACATTCACATTAAGTCTTGAATATTCAAATTATTAAGACTTTATGATGTCTTGTGAAGGTTGTTTAACACATTTCTACACATTTATAGACTCTTTTTATTATAATTCATATAACTATTCTCTTTTTATCACTTACCAAGTCCTATTTCAAAGTGTTGTAAAGTCTTGTAACAAGATTTCACACTTTTCTAGGCTTGTCACCACTAATTACACCTTTCTTATGCTTTATTTGGCCCCTTTATGCACTTATAGGCCTTAATTAAGTGCATTTTTGAATGTAAACCCGACAAATAGAATTAAAAGGAACTTAAGTCCCAACACCCACTTGCAAACCTTTAGTTGGACCCATTCGCCATGGGTGGTGAATGAGTCCTTAGCTCAAAATTCAAAATAAATTCAAGAAATCAGCTTGTTTGGCTCCATTCAAGTACTCGGATCATTAGAGTGACAAAAGCACTTGAGAGTGCTCTTCATTCTCTATCCTCAACCTAAAACACCTACCTAGCTCGAGGTAAGATAAGGCAGCCTTCTGCTCTCAGCTCTTCGTGACCAAGAGCCTTGGTGTGCTTGGTCCCCCTACCTTACATTTTGGTGAACCCAATGTGAACCATTTTGGTTCCATTTAGCAGTGTTGAAAGTTTCTTTCCTCATATCTTAGGAGCATTGTTGGTGTGAGTGTTGCAAGGAACCAATCCTTGCAACCCTACCTGCAACCCCTAGTGGTGTAGTTGGAAGGTTCCATAAGCATCACATAATGGAACCTTAATTGGGTTACCATCTAGTTGCAAAACCTTTAGGGGTTGTATGAAAGTTTGAGATAGTATATGTGATGGCCTCCTTTCTACACCTACCCATCCCATCTACGTAACCTGCAAGTAGTTCTCCTAGCATAAATTTCACCTCACTGGACCTACCGATGAATTATAACATAGAGCCATCTCCTTTATACATCCTCACGTGAATCAACATAAACACTGTAATAGGTGTTCTTGTTGACCCAATGTGTAGGGTGAATTCTATTACTGAGGAGATTATGTTGATCAATTTCCTACACAAAGATGGGTATGATGCATCTAAGAGTACCATCCTTACACACAATGGACTTTATGTACCTCCCCTTGGTTGCATCACCTTGTCCATTTTAGTTGAACCTAAATTAGTGGATTTACTCTTTGACATAATCTCGTGGTCTAAAATCTTGGGGGTGAAACTAGGTATCCCCTAGTTGGTCACTATGAATATAGTTCCCTCAGTCATGCATAAGTGTTTGAAATTCATCCATGAGGGTACAATGCATGTAGTCCATGACATTGGCTATAAACAGTCAGTTGCACGTGGGAGCCATTCACTAGATCACCTTTGGCCTGCACCCATTGGTCTGATTCCTCCAAGAATGAACCTCTTGTACTGAACCTGTGTAAATTATAAGGGTGGGTGCTTAATGCCTAAATTTAGATACCCTCCATCTCCCTATGCCATCTCACATAGGGCTTGCCTGAAGGCTAATAGTGATGCTTCCTCGGCTCAGAAAAGAGAAAAGGATAAGCATGCTCAACAATCTTCTTCTTCTTCTATTCCTATTGTCCCTCTTGTCACTTCATCTTGCCCCACTATGGTGTCATTAGATTCCACTCCTAGGCAATTGATAGAGAATCATATGGTGCCCACTTGGAGAAAACCCAAGCATCCAACATTTGAACTTCTCATTCTACCCACGGTGACAAGGCCTATTTAGTATGTTAAGAGGAGGGTCCGCATGGGAAGTCCTCTATGTCTTGGCCTCTACATTCTCCTATCAATCATGCCTCCAATGCAGTGAATGGGAAGACTCCCGCCACTGAGTCGTTAGAGCTGACTCCCTCAACTTTTTTTGTAACCTCCTTTGAATCTCTCTCTCCTGCTCCTGTCCAGGAGTATCTCCCTCCACCAGAAATGATCATGATGGATACTATGATGGTTGAGTAGGAGTCCTCTATCCCATCCCAGCTCCCAGCCTCTAGCTCTCGGAGTCGTAGGAACTTCCTTTGACATGAGCACAATCATCAATGAAAGGCTTTGGCCACTAAATAGGCCGCTCTATAGAGGAAAGAAGGGGAATCAACCACCTGTATTTTAGGACCTGCTATTGTTTCCTCCTCTTCCATCCCCTCTACATTAGTTCCTATAGACACGTCAAATTGACATCATGCATATTTAACTAATCATATTTGCTCATCAATTAAATAAACCAAGTTTAATTGATTAATCTCTAAGGATCGTCCATCTAAAATTAAATAAATTAACTTTATTTAATTTGATCCTATCACTATCCCCCTTAGCTAAATAAATCAAATATTTATTTAACTAAATCTTTATCACCTTTCATCTCCCTTTGATTTGATTTAAATCCCTAAATCTAAGTCAAATGGGTCAAAAACATCTAACACCATCTTAATTAATCTAATCCATGATTAAATGCTAATCCTAATCACTTGTATTCTCTAGATTTTTCCACTTGCACATGAAATTGCATTTAATTGATTTATCAAAATCTTTATTTACTTTCAACTTGGCATAAAGGGAGAATATTCTCGAAGTTTGAATCTCCACCCAATTTGGCATGTACATCCAACAAAGCAATTAATAAGATCTTACATGTCTCTTGCACAAGTCAAGCTTGGCATTTAACTCATCTTGTCATCAAATTCAAATTTGAATCTCCCCCTCTTTGACACATTGACCAAAATGTGCTCTTTCCTCATCCTATCACAAGTTGACAAGTTGCCCCATCTCATTGGCCAAATCATTATCCCACATTGCTCTCTCATAAGCATTCTTTCAACTTGAGAATCTACAAATAGAGGCTTCATTTCTTAATCAAATCCTCCATATCTTGATCCACAAAGCTTATGCAAAGTCACTCTCTTCAGGAGAACTAATTTTTCCCACCATCACTCCATCTTCAAGGCATTTCATCATTTAACTTATCTATCAAGGATTGGGAAAGGGATATTTTCCACAATAGCACCAATCCACTATGAGATAAACATAATTCATGTTTTTCATATGCTTATTTAGCTTACTTTTTGTCATTTATTTGCATTTGGAAGCATTGATGTATTATCTCATAGAGATGTTGTTATTTGTTTTGTTATAAACTAACTATGCTAATGTGTGTTGAAGGTTTTAACAAGTTGCAGATTACACCATCTACAAAATGGCATTAGAAGGAGGGTCCAACAACACCCATTTGCATCCATTTCATTTTATTGACCTTTCTTTGACTTCTAACAAATATAAAGTTTTTTTTTTAAATATTATCAGTCCATTTTGAAAGTCAAGCTTGCTAGTATTGGATATTGAATATCATCATTGGATACAGATTTAGAAGGCATCAATATTAATATTTTTATGTTAATGTATGTCTTTACATTCTGATCTAATATTCATTTAGTTCATATACTATATCGCCTATTCATGAATGTTTTAACATCTTTGTTTATTTCCATTTTAATAGAATGACATGTTTCGGGGTTCATTGATCGATTAAGGGCTATGTGACCATTATTCTGGCTGTTGAAATCTATGATTGGGAACAATCTTTCATGTCACCTATTTTATTGCTATGATCTTCATGGATCTTTTGTCAGCCAAGATTGTACCCTATCTTGGACGTTTATTTTTGTCAACAACGTATCTTTAAGCAGCCACTGACCAGCCATTTAGATTTGAATTGGTTGTCATTGGCAGTCAAGTCTTCTGCCATCTTTATAGCTATTTATGACCTGTCTATTCATTAGACATCGACTAAGCATATGGTCTTTGTTTTGTCCTCTTTTCCTAGGCAGCTTCATGGCTTCACACAATGAATTCCTTTTGCCTGGATGGCTTTAATAGCTGTAGATCTAGTTCTTGTGATTTGCAACGATCCTTTGACAAGCGACTCTTTAAACAAACTACAATCTCTTTAGGCAATGGATCCAAAACTGTGATTCACCTTGGATCTGCAACATCTTTGAATTCTCAAAATACAACAATCCTTCAAAAATTACGATTTACCTTCTTAACTTTGGTTTGTTGTCTTCAAACAATTATCCTTTGGTTGGTGAGTTGCGGATCCTTCTAATCGACTATCAATTCTTACTGTAATTGTTTGATGCCCACGGACTTCTCTGCTTTGCCTCTTCATGGCTGGCACTCTCTTTGCAACGATTCATCGTCCAATAATTGTGATCTTTGTGATGACCTTTCTTTTAACACCTTTCTAGGTGGTTTCTAGCCTTTGATCTCTTTTTTTTGTAGCTCCCTTAGACTGCGGCAACAATTCTTCCTTGCAATGGCATTAATAAATAGGTAACTGCAATCATGTTTTGAGGATGGATGCTTCAATAGTTAAGGTATGCTCCCATCCAGTAAAATAGAAGTCCCATGACACTCGAAAAGGGGTAGCAGAGACATAAAGGTCCATGCATGTCCAACTATGTGCATTGCTAATCTTTATATGCACCACAACACCGCCTAAGTCATCTCCTTCTTTCTTTGTAAACTCGAGGTGAGCGTCGTTGCCATGAAAGTAGGTGCCCTTCCATTGAACGGGTTCTTCTGAGTCGACCACTCTAACAAAATTGAGAAGAAAATCAATGACACTATCAATACATCTTTCGGCCAGAATGGCACCTTCAGCCCTTCTGCACATCCACTCGAAGCCACCAGATACACCATCCCCACTACAAGCAATAATCTGCCCATTTTCTCAGACTCCCGTATAAAACGTCAGACACCATTCATAAAGTAATCATTGGAATTCTAATTTTTTTTTTGGTTCAATTAATGTTCATAAAGTTTTGGCTGCACTTGGTTGCAGGAAACTAGTTAATGGCATCCGAGGAGTTGTATTGCAGCGTGGATTTTAAGAATCTTTTTCCCATAACATTTGTCAGATACGAGATATGAATAAATGAAGACTAGTAGTCATGTAGGCCTATTCATATTTGTACTCTAGAACTCTTGGTTACATAGATGATTCTCTAATGTTATAGATCATTATCACCATTGTAAAGCTTGCAGATATTTCTTCCAGTACGCGTAGTCACATGCTATTAGAAAGCACGCTAGAGAAAGTTTGTGAAATCAGCTTTACACCTACCAATGGTATTTTCTTGAAAGAACCTAAAGCTTTTGCCATCTCCTTGGGCATTTTATCACATAGTTTTCATGTCTTGTTTATGCTCCCACCACTTGTAGTTTCCTAAAAGTTTCTAAATGCCTCTTCGATAAAGTTTATGACGCCTATTCAATAAATCCACTTTGTGCATATCCTGCAACTGCTGTGTTCCAACCAAACACATTTGGGTGAAGTTTTTTTTAGTGTTTTTGTTTCAAAGATCATTAATGTATAAAGAGGTAACGTACACACAAGGAGAACTAAGACTGATCAGTTATGCACATTTAAAACTATGGTCTCAAATGTCACTGGTTTTTTTTTTTTAACATCACATACCGATCAATGGCTGCAAGGAACTCACATCACTTTACTGATGAAGCAATGAATTCGGTTGCTGCTTTCAAAGAATGAATTTTTAGCATGGGCAACACCTCACTACAAGGCTTGAGGGTAGTTGCATAGTCTAACATAAATTAGATGGACAAGGTAGCCACTGTCAAAGTATGGGAAGAGTCAATCTAGTAGATCCAACCACCCGTATGGTGTTTCTTAGAAGAGAACAACTTAGAGATGGTCCCCAAATCTTAACCGACACTAAGGCGTGGGCTGCAAATCATTGTCAAAGACTTGTGGGTAGGAAGTTAATGAAGCATCATTGTGCATAAAATATTTACAGACACCAGATTATGGAGCTATGATTTTCACCTACCAAATACACTTGCTTGAAAGTTTTTGAGAATCTTATTTTCTATTGTGTAGATAGGCCTACTAAAAGCATTTAAAGCTTATATATTTTTTTGAATTTGGAGCTGCCAATTGCATTGATTTCAAAGTTTCTCTATGACAATAAAGGCGCAACTCTAAACCTGCCAAAAAAGAATTTGCTTGAAATATTTTTCTTTTAATACATTTATTGGTTGTATTTTCATAGACTTACTAATTGCATTTGCTTGAAAGTTTTAAAAAAATCTTTGGCTTTACACTTGCCATTTGTAGTTACTTTCCAACTATTATCACTGTGCAGTTGTGGGCTCCTAATAACCTTTGACTTGAAAGTGTCTCATGTCCTTTTTTCTTTGGTCAACGCATTCCATAAGATGACATTTCTTTGAGACAAATGTTTATCTATTTTTAAGTTATGACTTTAAATAATGATTCATTTCATTAACTTTTAAAATCATTATTCTTTGTCATTTAAAAATCATTATGTCATTAAAATTAATGCTTAAAATGATTTGTATTAACTTGATTTATTCCAAATAGGAAGACAAGGAAGGTAGCAAAAGTAAAACAAAGGAAGGTACAAGGAAAAGCAAAAGGAAAGCGAAGAAGGCTAACGAGGGATAACGAAGGTGGAAACGAAGGAGAACAAAGAAAAGCAGAGAAGGAAAACGAAGCATGAGGATGATATTTTGAAAGATCAAAGTGTTTTTAAACACTTTAAGTGTTTGTTTAAACACTTCTTCAAGAAATGGTTATCTTTTCTTTCTTAGGACACTAATTTTCGTTTGGTTTTAAAAAGAATTTTTCAATTTCTTCTTGCAAAGGCTAAAACGAACATTAGGAATACCACTTAGTAGATTTTGTTTCTTGGATTAACAATTGAACAAAGTATCTCTCACTCATCTTTTTGTGCTTAAAAGGAACTCACATTTTGCTTTGTGGATTTAAAAAGAACAAATGCAACTTTGTTTTTTGTGAAAGCTTACTTAAACTAAAGGCATTGAAAAAGGACGTATGTGCTTCTCTCATGCTTTATAGTGATCTTGAGAATCAAAAGGCCTTTTTCATGAATTTAGGGTGAGATAAATAAATCACCTCCACACTTCGATTTGGGTTTAAAATTGAAAAAAATATTGTGCGAGCATGAGTGAGCTTATTGCATGTGTTCTCCCTTTGTTTCTAAACAAGGGTCGATCGAACTATCAATAAGTTTATTCGCTTTTGTTTATCCTAGAGGGCCTTCCTTGGGGAAAAATTACTCACCCAAGGGAACAACTCAACCTGTAACACTCTAAAGCCAAAAGTATTTCCAACCAGGATATAAATGTGGGTATTGGAGTAAACACTAGTATCATGTGGTTGATTCCAACGAGATGGATCTGAAAGGGGACTCTTGTCGTATGGGTCAATATCCATGAACAGAAATCTGAACTAGAACCTTTGTTTGTAATGACCAATTGATCCATTCATCGAGTTCAAAAATTCTTCACATGTTATTCTTCCTGCCCTCTGGGATTCGTATCCTTAGAGGATTTTAAATATTTGGATTTCATCTCAATTTGCTTCTACTAAAGTCAACTTTAGGTAACCTTTGCCTTGAGTTCCTCAACTTCCGCATAATGCACTTTGTGGGATGAAAGAAAATTAGGACATTGGACATTCAATTGAAAACCTAATCAAGAGTGTGTTTGTGGTAAAAAGAATCCATTAAGCAAATATTAAATCAATTGGACCACACATATATGTGCTTGGCATCTTTTGGTCGTATAGTTTTCATTCAAACATTGGTCTTTTGATTTTGAATTACTCTTAGAGAAAGGCATGTTCTTCACTATCTTGGTCTCAAAAAAAAGTCCTTCCTAGGTTCATTTAGGATCAAATCAAACATTTCACCCACCCCAAACACTTATCATCTTCATCCCGCAAACAACTTTAGAGCTTTGGAAACATTATTCTAGACTTGGGCAAGTCATCAAACCAAAATAATTTGCTTAATTAGGTGTGTGGGAATGCATCCTTTCTCATACCTCTAATTAAATCAACAATCCTTTGAACAAGTTCATCCTAAGATAACATCTTACATCTTAGGGTTTACAAGTTCATTACCAAAATCAAACCAATCAAAATCAAACTCTAAGTCTAGTGTTGATCCAAAGTCCCTAAACATTCAACACTCATATCATTTCCCCTTTTCATCCTTCATCTCATCATTGGTCCTAGGAACCTTAGAGGTCACTTTTGCACCAAGGTCAAAACACAAGGAGAAAATGGAATACAAACTTGATCCATACATCATGAGCAATCCAAATCAATTGAACATTCAAAGCCTTACAATGTCGACTGATTATCAAAACTCACACTTATACAATCCATACATGGGATCATTACCTTCTACAAATTTCAATGGCACAACAAGTGTGAGTATGACCAAATCAAAGATTGGAACACATTTCCCGATGGTAGATCCAAAGCTACAATTCTATCAACCGAACAATCAATGCATGATCCTTCAAACGAACAATGTCATCCCACCAAATCCCTACATGCCAAATGAGAATGTACCAAGTACAAGTTTTCCAAACATGAATCTGACAAAATTTGGGATAAATATGTTTGCAAATCATACATATGTTGTTCAGAGTCCAAACAAGATGTTAACGACCCCAAGACAAGGTGACGCCATGTAAAATCAAAGTTACCTAAATCAATGTAATATGATTCCCAATCACAAAAATGTTCAATTTCAACGGGTATGTACATGATCATCATGGAAAAAATAGGCCCTTAAGTGGCAAAAAATTAGAAAAATCAGAGTTAGGCAACTTGATGTAAAAGTTTGCATAATTTATCTATATTATTTCAAAAATATGTAAGAAGAAAATTTGTAGCAAATTGAATGCAGTTTCTAAACTACTAGGCTTGTTTAAAAAATATATATATATTTGGTGAAAATTTGAAATTTCAATGTAGTAGTACTTAAATTTCAGTGAAAAAATAAGTAGGTGTTTGTCTGACCACCCTAACCACAATAAAATGATAATATTTTTTTATAATATTTTAGATATAATTATATGACTCATGTCCCGATGTGATGCTTATTTTTTTGTAATTTTTTTCCAAGTAAATAATTAATTATGAATTTTTTATTACAACTTTTAAAAAATATAAAAAAATCGTATGTCTGACCACCTTAAATTGGCCAAAAATTCATGAAATTCAATTTTTGTTTTTTTAATCCTATAGTATGCAAAGCATAGAATGTGACACATATTTTGGATTCAAAAAATGTGATACCGTTTGAAAGTTATAAATGTTTTTCAATCAGGACTTTAGTCGTAATTTGAATAGAAAATGAATAATAATTACTTATTGAATTCAAAGTAAAGAATAATTTATATTGGTGGAAAGCTGAGAATCTCCTTTAAAAACCCTTTTTGTTTCATCAATTTTGGGTAAAAAAAATTCGTCAGCCACATACCCATCATATTGCCACTTTTTGGCCCATCATGATCCTGCACATACCCCAACCTATCATGCCAAATCTGAGTGTCATCCCAAATTAGAACATCCTCCAAAATCAAACACAAGTACACACTCCAAATATGCTTAAACAAAAGCCAAATCAACTATATCAAGGGAGTCAAGATCGAAATCAAGATCAAATTGCTACACTTACCAAAATAGTTGAGTCATTGCGCCAAGAGACATCTCCACCACCATTACCCATGTCAACATCATTCCTTGGTTTAGGGATTCCTGCTTTACCTAGCACCAATCACTCCATCCAAATCAATCCACCTAACACCAATCAAGTCATCACATCAAATCCTTTGGATATACCATCGACATCACACCAATAAATGGTATCTAATCAAATGACAACATCAATCGTGACAAATCAAAATATGGTCTCCCAAAGACCTATCACCTCGATCATTTTGACCATTCCTATCACCTCAAACAAACCCATCATATCACAAACCACTATGATCACTTCAAAAGTATCTCAACTGCCCATCACTACATCCAACATGATCCCAATTCCACCACCACTACCACCAAAACCAAACGTAGCAAGATAATATGACATTGCACTAAAAGCTCACCATGCCTACCAAAATTCCATCCAACAATATTTAGCCACACAACAAGCAACACAAGCTCAACAAGTGCAACAAGCCTCTCAAGCTACCCAACAAACACAAGCACAAACATGAAAAATGATAACTATTGGGGATAACGATGAACATTCAACCATTGGTGATAGCATGACAATCTCCCCACCACAATTGTTGAAAGCAATGATCAAGATCTATCCATCAAAGAGCACATTAAAGATGTTTCTATCTTGTCTGAAGATCAAATCAACACACATCAAGAGTCAGTTTTCAATCATGATCAAAATACACCAACAATACTCAACAATGATCCAATTCAAGAAGTGTCAACATCATTTGACCCTATGGTTGAAGACATTCACAATCTCTCTGCCATGATTGTTGAAAACAATGATCAAGATCTCTCAATTAAGGAGCATATTGAAGATGTTTTTACCCCACCCGATGATCAACTCACCATACATCAAGAGCCACTTTTTAGTGATCTATTTTAAGGAGTATTAGGATTATTTGATCCTATTGACATAATGCACGATCCGTTCACCTATGATCATGTTGAAAATGTCTTTACATTGCCTCATGAGTTAGAGGACATATCTCAAGAATTTATTTCAAAGCATGATGAAAATCTTTCACCAAGGTTTAGCAATGGTCCTTTCTAAGACATGTTGACCTCGTTTGACCTCATGGTTATAGATACTGAAGGAACTATGAACTCAACACTTGATCTAAGTCCACTCAAAGATCAAGAGGATATTGAGCCACTTCCCATTTGTAATGATGACATCCAAGAACCCTTTATAAGCAATCGATCCTTTGAAAATGACCCATGTCAAGAACTTGATCCAAATCATGTCGAAAGCAAATCTGGAATCATTCAAGATCAAGAATTTGTATCTTCAAGATACTACAATAATCTAATGGACACTCTCCTATCTATGCAAGATGATCACATCCATGTAGAACATACTCCTCCATCTACCCATGAGATACTTTCTGCGGATGGACACGTAGATGATCTTCATTAAGAACATCATCCCTTTACTCCTGACATTATTTCACAAAAAGAGCAGGTTATTGATTCCTACAATCAAATAGAGTTGTCAACAACAGTATCAGATATATCACAAATTCAAACTAAGGACATCATGAATAAAGATATTGAACATTATCTACTCAAGGAAGCAAGTCAGATAGAACAGTATAATCTAGAGTTAGCAGAGCAGCAAATTGAAACAATGTCATCTACAGTGGTCATTTGTTAGAGCATGTTTATTGAACAAGACATCTCAGAACAAGTAGAATCAAAGCATGAAGGTACTACTTCCACAATACTGGGGGCAACTTCATCTCAAGCAAACATCAACATAGGAAGCATAAAGAATCCTTATGATGAAACCGATGTCAATACTACAACTAGCCATGTCATGAATCTTCATCCACCCATCGTCCCATCCATGAATTGGGACCAACATCAAAGGAAATATTTGAATCAAAGTACAAAGAATGTTATCAAAACAAAAGAAGTTGAGAAGCATAATGGACAAATCAAATACGCATGGATACCAAAACATACAAAGAAAGATTATCCCTATCAAACTCCATCAGTCAAAGAAACTATGGGAAAAAATCAAAAAGGGAAATGTATCCATCAAAGACGTCCAAAAAAGAAAAAAAAAGCTTTTCAAGCAACGTATAAAGTATATCAAGTAGTTGGTCCTAATTCCACATACACTTTCGTATCCACCCATCATTGCTCATCTTCTCAAGTTTGGAGAGTCAAATATTCCAAGTTGTCAACCAATCCATATTTTATCCCTAAACACACTCCATCCATGCCTCCATGCATGATATCCAATTCTTACATTGACCATGTATTGGCAATGACCCTTCATCATAAGGATTCAAAAGGAACTCTATCGCGATGTGCATAGAAAGACAAAGTTAACTTTGGTATTGACAAAGTAGATCAAGAATCCCAAAATTTGCATTCAAGTGCACATATCTTAGCAAAGCAATTTCTTCAGTTAGGATACCAATGGCACATTATAACAGAAGCATCTGCATCGACACCACTAGATGGGTCAGCATGAATCTTTCAGAAAAACCAAAAAAATCAAAAAATATGAAAATCCAAAAAAAAAATTAGAAAAATTATTGAAAATAGTAAAGAAAATAATCATCCTCTAGTGAAAACCACTACGGTGGCACTTTGGACAAGACCATGATGAAAACCTGGCAAACAGGCGTCATGTGTAGAATCAAGCATCTACATGTGCCACTTTAGTTGAAAGCATCTCATCCCATCCATAATAAATCTGACATTCCATCCATCTTATCCATAATAAATCCATTTATCCCTGAGCAATTTATCCAATCCATGTACATATGTTTGCATCCATAGTCCAAGTCATCTTGATCTTGAAAATTTTTGGTGCACACTTTATGCTTGCTTACGATAAAACATCTTGACATGGGTCATTTTCATTGATCCTATCCTATGCAACATTATCTAAGCCATGAAGCATAATCCAAATGAGCATTCTTTATCCGAACGCCTTATCTTATCACAAAATAATCCTTGGCATCTTTTGTGTACTTACCATATCCATCCATCCACACACCTATTCAAGCACCCACACATCACATTCCATACATTGCTAGACACTAGGGGCAGATATTCACATCTTGCTTCAGGAATAAATCTTGATCTATGTCCTCCAACTTATGTGGTCTTCTGAACATTGGAAAACGTGAAATCAAATTGGTCAAAGCATTTGTGATCCGAAATCCAAAGCACTAGCCCATGGCATATTTTGACAAGAAGGAATTCCTTATCAATCTTCATCTTTCGTCGAACATCAATCCAAATAATCAATATCAGTCACTTCTAACACACCCTTCAAATGTCACATCAAATCATTCAAACAACTTTTGTTCCAAATCAAGCTTCATCAATCCCAATCAATTGAATCCAATCAGTCCATAACCTTGGGATATCTTTCCCAATCATTATGTTGCTCAACACTATCCTTGCATTGTTGTGCATTCTCAACAATGTTATCGTCATCAATCCTGATCAATCAATCCTTGCATTGTTGTGCATTCTCAACAATGTTATCGTCATCAATCCTAATCAATCAATCCTTGTATTATTGTGCATTCTCAACAATGTTATCATCATAAATCCTGATCAATCAATCCTTGCATTTTTGTGCATCCTCAACAATGTCATCGTCATCAGTCCTGATCAATCAAATCCTTGCATTGTTGTGTATCCTCAACAATGTTATCATCATCATCAATCGATCGATTCGATTAGTCAACCTTAGCTTGGTCTTCAACAAAATCCCAAATAGACCACTGATATCATCACACATGTCCAAATCCAAATCATCAAAATTGTGCGAAAAATCCAAAAACATCAAAACATCAAAAAAATCCAAAAACATTCAAAAAACGCAAAATCCAAAAACATCACAAAATTCAAAAATCAAAACATTTGTAAAATCTTGAAAATACCAAAAACAGCCTCAAACATTTCACAACATCAAAAACATTCAAATATTTGAAAAAATCCATCCACCTCATCTCACTTTCACCCACAATAATCAATCATCCATAATAAATTGATTGTCACCTTCATCCTTTCGCAAAACAAATAGAAACAACCACAACAATCAACAAAAGCAAGCTTCAATTGTAAAATCAAAAGCAAACAACAAATCTTTAAAACAAAATCAAACTCTTGATCACTTTCAAACATGTCAATCGACCTTATATCAACATCCTATCAATCAACTTATCAAACCATCATCATCCTATACAATGCATGTCCTAGGATATATCATTCCGACAATGGGCATGATTTTGGATATCACTTTGGATTCTTATCCTATCAAAACACATCCCTTTGGCTTAAGGTATGGCTTGTTTGTGTACTTGATCTTTTCTTTTGATTTATCTTATTGCACTCATTCCAAGGACCTCTCAATGATATCTGAACAAAGGATTTAGAGAGATAGGAATGGGGCAACGATCATTATCTTTTTTTTGTTGTGCTTGTTGGACGCTCTTGTAAAATAACTTGGCAAACACTTGCTTTGTTATGTACATTCTAGCAAGGTCTCCATATGTCAAGTGTGAACAAGAATACTCATATATATTTTTCAAGTCAAAGTACATCACACTAGTTACAATGCCATCCTGGTTCTTTATACCTTGATGCATCGTACCTATGTGTGTTATCAAACATAAGGTAAGTAGCCCTTTTAAAATCCCAATCCTTGATAAGCAAATCATCCAATTTTCATCACCCATTTATCATCATCATCATCTCTAATAAAGTCTCGTCAGATCATGGACTTGTTGGATCCTCTTGTCATCATCTCATTTCTTCTTTCTCCGCACTAACATAACATCACCAATGCATCGATCATGCATCCATCCTCCATCCATAAACTATCAGCATACCACATATCATTCATATCATACATAATAGGAAACATCGATCATTTCACATGCATTGCATTTGCATCATCATCATAATATAGATCTGTTAGTCTAAGCATCTACATAAATCATACATTTGCATAATCATAGCATATCATGTCATCCATCTCCTCCATCATCATATCATCATTTAAGTTGTTTAAGATAATATAGATTTGTTATTCTAAGCATCTTAAAACCATATCATTTGTACCATCATCCATAACCATCCATTTTGAACCTCTTTATCATGAGATCGATCCTCAAATTGAATATTTTCACTTGATCTCTCAAGGGGGCAATGTACCAGTGTACTTTCCGCTGGGGCATCTGAAAAATTAGAAAATTTTTGAATTTTGATCACGGCAAGTTTATTCTTTGAACCAACGCAACAAGTACATTGCTTCAAAGAGGGGAAAAATGTAGACACGCAAAATTAGTATTATGCATTCAATTAGGTCCATTCATCAAGTAAACCAGGTTTCACATTCATCCACTCATGAAATTAATCAAGTTCACCTTCATCCATTCATTAGGTAAACTCATTAATTTCATTTCCTAAGGTTATTCATTTAAATTAAATAAATCAAAGTCTCACATCAACCTTTTAATTAAATAAACAAAACTTTATTTAATTAAATCTCCAAATGCATATTCCATCCCTCTTTGATTTAAATAAATCCAAATATTTGAGTCAAATTGGTCAAAATCAACTAATCATCATTAAGCTAATCTAATCCTAATTAAATCTAATCTAATGCATGTCACATCCTCTAGCTTTTCCCACTTGCACAAATAAATCAATTTATTGATTTATTAAAATCCTTATTTTCTTTCAACTTGGCATAAAAAACAAAATATTCCCTCAAGTTTGAAAATGATGACAAGTTGACTTGTCCCGTCCAACATTGCATTAACTTCTCATTGTCATGTCCCCCACTCAACATTTATATCACAATTTCAAATTTGAAATTTCCCCCTCTTGGGAACATTGGCCAAAACTTGCTCATACCTCAACCTATCACAGGTTGACAAGTGGCCTCATCTCATTTGTCCAAACTTAATCCCACATTGCTATCTTATGAGCATTCTTCCAATTTGAAAATCTTTAAATAGAGGGCTGATTCTTCATCAAATCCATCTACATTTTACATGCAAAGTTACTCTCTTGGTTTGAGAGCTAATTTTTCCCATTTATCATCTTAGCATTCCATATCATTCTTCATAGCATTTTTATCATGGAGCTTAAGCAAGGATTGGGAAAGGGCTTCTTTCCATAGAAGCACCAATTTCCACTATATGATGTTGGTTTGATTATTATAATGATGTTTTTCTATGTTTTGCTTGCTTCTTTTGCATTATTCTTGTGATCAGATGAATCTTATAGGGAATCTTTTGTTTGCTTTGGTTTACTAACAATGCTAAGGTCTTGTGTTTTTGAGCTAATGTAGATTTAAGGTTCTACATTATTTGATCCTATCCTATGCAGCATTATCTGAGCCATGAAGCATAATCCAAATGAGAATTCTTTATCTGAACACCTTATCTTCTCACAAGATAATCCTTGGCATCCTTTGCATGCCTTCCATATCCATCCATCCATACACTTATCTGAGCATCCACCCATCACATTCCATACATTGCCAGACACTGGGGGTAGATATTTACATCTTGCTTCAAGAATAAATCTTGATCTATATCCTCCAACTTATGTGGCAATCCAAACATTGGCAAATGTGAAATAAAATTGATCAAGCATTTGCAATCAAAAATCCAAATCACTAGCTCATGGCATATTTTGACAAGAAGATGTTCCTTATCAAGTGTTATATTCAATCGAACATCGATCCAAACAATCACTATCAGTCGCATCTAATTTACATCACGTCAAATCATTCGAACAACTTTTGTTCCAAACCAAGCTTCAACAATCCTGATCAATCGAATCCAATCAATCCATAATCTTGGGATATTCTTCCCGATCATTGTGTTGCTTAACAATATCCTTGCATTGTTGTGCATCCTCAACAATGTTATCATCATCAATCCTAATCAATCAATCCTTGCATTGTTGTGCATCCTCAACAATGCTATTGTCATCAATCCTGACCAATCAAATCCTTGCATTGTTGTGTATCCCCAACAATGTTATCATCATCATCAATCCATCGATTCGATTAGTCAACTTTAGCTTGGTCTTCAACAAATACCAAATAGATCACTGATAGCATCAAACATATCCATATCCAAATCGTCAAAATCATGTGAAAAATCCAAAAACATCCAAAACAACGAAAAATCCAAAAATATCTATAAAACAGAAAAAATAAAAAAACATGGTATCTGAAGTATGTCGTCTCTAAGCTTAAACATAGGCAAGGCTAATCTTTGATAATCCCTCGAGACATCAAAATCCAAAAACATTCGAAAAACATCAAAATTCAAAAACATTCAAATCTCACAAAATCCAAAAACATTTGAAAAAATCAAAAATCAAAACATTTGAAAAATCCAAAAAATAGCCTCAAAAATATTCCAAAAACATCAAAAACATCTAAATATTTGAAAAAATCCATCCATCTCATCTTGCTTTCACTCGTAATAATCAATCATCCATGATAAACTGATCATCACCTTCATCCTTTGGCAACACAAACAGAAACAATCACAACAATCAAGAAAATCAATCTTCAATCATAAAATCAAAATCGAAACAACAAACAATTAAAACAAAATCAAACTCTTGATCATTCACAAATATGTCAATTGACCTTATATTAACAGCTTATCAATCAACTTATCAAACCATCATCATCTTGTATAATGCATGTCCTAGGATATATCATTCCCATAATGGGCATCATTTTGGATATCACCTTGGATTCTTATCCTATCAAAACACATCCCTCTAGTTCAAGGTATGAAGAACATTGACTGGTTTGCATTCTTGGTCTTTTATTTTTATTTATCTTATTGCACTCATTCCAAGGACCTCTCGATGATATCCGAACGAAGGATTTAGAGAGATAGGAATGGGGCAACGATCATTATCCTTTTGTCTATTGTGCTTGTTGGATGTTCTTGTAATATAACTTGGCAAATACCTGCTTTGTTAGGTACGTCCTAGAAAGGTTTCTGTATGTCAAGTGTGAACAAGAATACTCCTATCTGTTTGTTGAGTCAAAGTCCATCGCACTAGGTACAACTCCATCCTGGTTCTTTATACCTTGATGCATCGTGCCTACGTGTGTTATCAAACATAAGGTAAGTAGCCCTTTTAAAATCCCAATCCTTGATAAACAAATCATCATCATCTCTAATAGAGTCTCTTCAAATCATGGTCTTATTGGATCCTCTTGTCATCATCTCATCTCCGTGCTAACATAACATCACCAATGCATCCATCATGGATCCATCTTGCATCCACAAACCATCAATATTTTGCATATCATCTCACATGCATAATCATCATCATAATATAGATTTGTTAGTCTTAGCATCTCATAAATCACATATTTTCATAAAACATCCATTGCATAATCATGGCATATCACATCATCCATCTCATCCATCATCACATCATATCATCATTTAAGTTGTTTAGGATAATATAGATTTGTTATTATAAGCATCTTAAAACCATCTCATTTGAATCATCATCCATAACCATCCATTTTGAACCTCTTTATCGATCGACCCTCAAATTGAATCTTTTCACTCAATCTCTCAAGGGGAAATGTACTAGTGTACTTCTTTCCACTAGGGCATCCGAAAAAAATAAAAAAATTGAACTTCGATTGCGGCAAGTTTATTTTTTAAACCAATGCAGCAAGTACATTGCTTCAAAGAGGGGAAAAATGTGGACACGTCAAATTCACATCATGCATATTTAACTAATCATATTACCTCATCAATTAAATAAACCAAGTTTAATTGATTAATATCTAAGGATCACCCATCTAAAATTAAATAAATTAACTTTATTTAATTTGATCCTATCACTATCCCCCTTAGCTAAATAAATCAAATATTTATTTAACTAAATCTTTATCACCTTTCATCTCCCTTTGATTTGATTTAAATCTCGAAATCTAAGTCAAATGGGTCAAAAACATCTAACATCATCTTAATTAATCTAATCCATGATTAAATGCTAATCCTAATCACTTGTATTCTCTAGATTTTGCCACTTGCACATGAAATTGCATTTAATTGATTTATCAAAATCTTTATTTACTTTCAACTTGGCATAAAGGGAGAATATTCTCCAAGTTTGAATCTCCCCCCAATTTGGCATGTACATCCAACAAAGCAATTAATAAGCTCTTACATGTCTCTTGCACAAGTCAAGCTTGGCATTTAAATCATCTTGTCATCAAATTCAAATTTGAATCTCCCCCTCTTTGGCACATTGACCAAAATGTGCACATTCCTTATCCTATCACAAGTTGACAAGTTGCCTCATCTCATTGGCCAAACCATTATCCCACATTGCTCTCTCATAAGCATTCTTTCAACTTTAGAATCTACAAATAGAGGCTTCATTTCTTAATCAAATCCTCCACATCTTGATCCACAAAGCTTATGCAAAGTCACTCTCTTTAGGAGAACTGATTTTTGCTCACCATCACTCCATCTTCAAGGCATTTCATCATTTAGCTTATCTATTTTCCACAATAGCACCAATCCACTGTGAGATAAACATACTTCATGTTTTTCATATGCTTATTTATCTTACTTTTTGTCATTTATTTGCATTTGGAAGAATTGATGTATTATTTCATAGAGATGTTATTTTTTTTGTTATAAACTAACTATGCTAATGTGTGTTGAAGGTTTTAACAAGTTGCAGATTACACCATCTATAGTTCCATTAACCTTGGTGCTACTTTTGGCTCCTACTGCGAGCATAAACGACCCTCACCCAAAAATGTTGCAGGTATTTATTTCTACTTCGGTTGAGCACCTCTCTTGATGTCCCTCCCACACATCCCATCATTCTCAAAGCCTATGTACATGTCGAACACCTCGATGGTGTCCACCGAGGTTTTTTCCTACTCCTCTGCACCTTATTCCTTGTTTGTGGGAATCTCGTATCTTTTGGTGAATCGAAAGATGGAGGATATTATTGTTATTAATGTGAGGTCAAAGAGGAATCCACCTTCTTCGGAAGTTAGTGGGTCAGTGTAGGATCATGGGGGTCCAAACTAAGCCCTTAAGTGGCAATGAAAATTCAAAAAAATAGATTTAGGCAACTTGACATAAAAATTTGGATAAGTTATTAACATAATTTGGAAAATATGTAAAAACAAAATTTGTAGAAAATTGAATATAGTTTCTAAGATACTATTCCTTTTTTGGAAAAGAGTAAATCTATTTGGTGAAAATTTGAAATTTCAATGCAGTAGTACTAAATTTTACAGAAAAATAAAAAGTAGGTGTGTGTCTAACCAACCTAAGTACAATAAAAACATAATGTATTTTTTTGAAACTATCAATATAAGTATAGGATACATGCCGAGATGTTTTATTTTTTATTTTTGTATTTTTTTCCAAAGAAATAATTAGTTATGACTTTTTTATTATTATTATTTTTAAATACTGAAACATGTTTTTCTAACCACCATAACTTGGTAAAAAATTTATGGAATTTATTTTTTCTTTTTTTATCCTATATTATGGGAAGTATAGAATGTGATCCATCTTTCAAATTCAAAAAGTGTGAAATTATTTAAGAATTATAGATTTTTTTCAATCAGCCTATCAATCAAGACTTTAATCAAAATGTATGTAGAAAATTAATAATAATTTGAACTGTATGAGAAAATAGATGGGGGAAGAGCCCACTATTATCCTTAGGTCATTCAATTATTTCCTAGGATCCCTAAATTGGATTGACTATCAACCCCAAAGGGTGAGTCAATTCTCAACAAGGAAGACCTAGGGGGGTTCTTTTAGGCTTTGAAGGGTTCACTACCAAGCAAAAGCTTGGAAAAGACAACTTAACATTTAACTCACAAAACCTTATAATGCAATCTAAATGATGAATGCAAATGATGAAATTAAGAAATAGAAAGTTAGGGTATGTTTTCCTAGGAAGTCTGGAAATGTAATGAGGATTTTAGAAATGTAAAAATGTTGTCAAAATATGCCAGGGAGGACTAAGACACCCTTATTGTCTTATTAGTCTGGTTGCTATTTTTTGGGGAAGATGCATAATCTTTGGATGCCAAAATAGGATCTGAAAGAATCTCTACAAAATTCCACTTGGAGGACTAATATTCCCTTGCTATGATCTTAGTCCCAATTTGAATTTATGAAATCTCTAAGTGTGGTCCTAAGGCTTGATGTCTGTACTTCCTTCTTCTCTAATCTTAGGTCTTGAAACTTCCAGATCTAGCTTGTAGGTGAGTTTTCATGAAGATGATAACTTGGAAAATTTGCACTTGAAATGATCTTCAAGTATTCAACCTAATTCTAAATCAAAAACACAAAAGAGGGGAAAAACTTGTTGATTTTTAGTAAATGGGGGTTTTCCTTTGTCAAACCCCTTGTTGGTAATTAAACCTTGAAATGAAATAGAATAATGGAGGGAACTGATGAATGAACAACATGCAATGTTACAACTCACCAAACCCTTGTAATAAGGTATTGCAAACTTGTGTGAGATGGCTAGCTTGGATATGGATCTTGAATCACAAGAATGGTTGATAAATATGGACTTGAATTGCTTGCTTGAATCAAAACCCTACATCACAAATGTTAGCTCAAAAACACACTTGATGCAAGAAGATCATTGATATGATGCTTGACTCTTGATGATGGCTCCAAATGTTTGATGAATTGCTCGTGATCTCATAAAATTTCCTTAGGAATGCTTTCTTGACCTTTTTTTTAATGAGAAATTAGAGGAAGAACCTTGGATTTATACATATCTATGTTGAATATCCTGAAATTACACCACAACAAGCTGAGACATGAATTCATTAATTAAAGGAGGCTAAATCCTGCCAATATTTGAAATTAAATCCCAAAAATACCTTAATGGGGACTAAGACACCCTAGGTGGTGTCTTAGTCCCGAGGCATGAAACCTGAGGCACATACTCCAAAAAGGGGCCCATTTAGGGTGCACTTGAAAACCAAGGGCACACAGCCAGAATCATTACGTGGCATCTTATTCCTGACCTAAAAATAAAGGGCACATAGCCAAAATCATTAAATTATCATTTCCCCTTTTATGTTTGTCAGGATTAGCCAAAAAAAGATATAGTTCATTAGGCTTGTGGATGTAAAATATGACCAATTAAGACATAAATAAGGATAAAAAAAGAAAGTCCGACCCAAACAAGTGTGAAAATGTAAGGATGTTCATTTTCCTACACTACATAATTATCTATTTAATTCAAAATAAGGCATACCTTATATTTTTGGAAAGATGACAATTTTCACATTAAACCCTTTTCATTTCATCAAATTTGGATAAGAAAAAGTTCATCAACCACTTTTTTATCATATTGCCACTTTTTGGATCTCCATAATCCTGTACTCACCCAGGCCCTACATTAGCATTTGTCATCCTTGTGATAGAAGATGTTTTGACATCTCCAGAGTTCATCACTACTCCCAAGTCACTCGATGAGCCTAGCAATGGGTCTCAGGAACTACCTCTCTCATTCGATGAGGTAACATGTGGCACTCTTGTGAAGTGCATATTTAACTCTTTGGATGAGATCTTGACCCTTTCAGCAATCTTCACAAAGTTGTTGACCTTTACCCCATAGGAATTGAGCGAAGGAGACCTCAAAGTGTCCCGTTCCTTGGCTCTTCTTGCAGGGGAGTTAGAGGATTCTCCCCTTGACATTTCACCCTTGTAGGCTCACCTACCTTCCCCATTTAATGATCTAGATTGGGAGGCTCATGACCTCTTAGTTGATGAGTATTTTGGGGGTGTCTCTTCTTTATCTATAGTGTAGATCATGTGTGTGTGTTTGTGTACCCCCATGATTGTGTTATGTGTTCCTAGATGACCCTTGTCACCCTTGTAGGTTCTTGGATACAAGAGTATTTATTTTTCATAAAACTTCCTCTATTTGTGGCATCATTCTTCCTCTATTATGTATATTGATTTTCGACAATTGGGGATGATGCAAAGTGTTGGGGAAATTTAGGCTTCCCTTCCATGTTGACCCAATTTTTTATTTTTATTTTGTCTTTTTGTGCATTCTTCACATGGTTTGATATAGTAGGAGGCGGATGATAGTTCATCTATATATTATTACTATACTTACATATTTATGAGAAAATTTGACCACAAAATATCATATCACCTTGTCCCTTATGTGTTATGCTATTGTTTTGATTTCTTTGTTTCTTCCTCTCTTTTTCGCTTGATTCGTGATGTTGTGGTGCTCATGTGTTATCCCCCATGTGTGTGACAACATTACCATAGTGACATCTCGCTATGTTCTATGGACCACAAAATCACTTTTTCATTCTTTCTTTTCTCTCCTTAGGATGCCACGCATTTTTTGCTCGACACACATCATCCTAAGGCGAGAATATCATGTCACTTTTATTTTCAAAAAATGCGTTTAGTGGCCAACAAATCTTCTCTCAAAAATATTTTCAATTTTTTTTTCAAAAATCACATTCTCAACAAGGACCCCTAGAGGAACATGTTTTCTTCATCATAGGTTCACAAAGAAAGAGCTTGAAGAAATTTCCTCTGAGGAGGGAGCAACTTTTCCTGTGGGAGAAGCCTCAACCTTCCCCTCATGAAGGGGAATTATCTTCCTTTCGAATTTCTTGATGAAGTGAACATCTTTCGAAAGGATTCCTTGATGATGAATTTATTTATGAAAAATACACTTTCACTTTCAAATAGTGTGTCCCTTGAGTGGACCCCTTTTCTTTTGAAGGGTTCTCGAGGGACCCCTTTGAAATATTTTCCTTCAATTTTTTACTGTCTATGTGGTTGTTTGCTTGTTTCCCAGCATGGATGCCTTTTGTTTTCTAACATGTTTTATTTGTGGATTAATAAGTTGATTTGCAGGTGCACCTATGAAGCTAATTTCTAGTCTGACTCTGCAAATTCCCCTCACATTGGGCTTCCTTCAGGAGAGAGTACTTGGAGCATACCTTCTTTGTAGGTACAAGGGCTTGTGAAGCACTTGCATCCTACGGGATTTGTCCATTTTTGGTCTGTGGTCCTTTGACATGTACTTTTCTTAACTATGAAGTTTCAAGGATCTATAAAGTCCTTTGTTTGAACCTATTTAGGAGAGAGTACATGTGGAGTTTTTGAACTTTCCATACTACGGTCTACTTCCTTGACAATTCAGGTATACATTTCAAAACTCTTTGATCTACTTTACCAAACACTCATTGAAACTCATGCTCACTAAAGTAGGGAAAAAATGTATAGGAGTGAATTTTCACCCCTCTTGAAAATTCCCCTTTTACACCCCCTACTTTAGAAAAATAAAACCTGAATAAGAAATTTCACATGTCACCCATTTGCATTGTATCCACTTAGCACTTGTCTTTTGTGTCGATGGGGGAATTTTTGTCGGAGACACGAGTGTAGTGTGCAAATATTTGTGTGGTGTGTTTCCATCCCTGATAGATTTTTGGCTTTGGAATCCATAGAGATGTTATGTTCTCCATTAGGCATAAAGTGTAATGCCTTTGTGTCGACTAGTCGGCCTGAAAGTGACTCTTTTCCTTCTAATCTCCCTTCAAATGCATATTTTTCACATCCATTCCATCTTCTTCACAATTCTATGCATTCACTTGATCTCTTTTGCATCCTTTTTGCATCTCTTGATCATTACTTAGCATCTTGTTGCTCAATCGACTTCACTAAGAACATGTTGTGCGACCATAGAAGCTACAATTTTGGTGTCTTGCGAGACCTCCTTCGTCACCGCTCAGGTTGTGTCAACTTTTCCAGTACACCAAAGAGATGTCAGTACACCATGCTATCATCCCAAATATGTGTTGTCTTCCTCGAGTAGAGATTTGTTTGAGGTATGGTTCAGATTCCAGAAACTAACTCATTTAGCTCCATTCAAGTACTTGAATTAGTAGAGTGATAGAAGCACTTGAGAGTGCTCTTCATTCTCTATCCTCATCCTAAAATACCCACTTAGCTTGAGGTAAGATAGGGAAACCTTTCTCTCTTGGCTTTATGTGACTTGAAGCCTTGGTGTGGTTGGTCCCCCTACCTTATAGGTATGTAATCTCAATCATTTCATGTTCAGTTCTATGTTTACAATAAATTTATTCATAAGGCTAATGAATGTAGAAGTAAAGTGATAAGGGATAGTAATGCTATGACTATGATATTGCTATCAGGATTCAACCGTGTAGTTTCGAGTCAAACTCATTGACCCATGTTACATGAGTAGTGGTTCAACAAGAACCCATCTCTCATGATATCGATGGGTGACCTCCCAGGATGGACCAGTGCTTCACCTCTGTCAGCATCACCTAGATGCAATGAGTGCTAAGTGGACCATTCGATATCATGAGAGATGGGTTCTTGTTGAACCACTACTCATGTAACATGGGTCAATGAGTTTGACTCAAAACTACACGGTTGAATCTTGATAGCAATATCATAATTTGACACGCTGTGGAAAAATACCTCCTACTTATCAATTGATGAGCTAAAGGGGCTCTATTATGAATGGTTCATAAGGCACAACACTTGCTGAAGGTTTTGCAAATGGGGTAACAACTCAAGCGGGCTTAACCTTGGAGAAAACTCCCTAGTTAAGCGCGCTTGAGCTGGAGCAGTACTGGGATGGGTGACCTCCCGGGACGGACCAGTGCTTCACCTCTGTGAGCATCACCTAGATGCAATGAGTGCTAAGTGGACCATTCGATATCATGAGAGATGGGTTCTTGTTGAACCACTACTCATGTTACATGGGTCAATGAGTTTGACTCGAAACTACACGGTTGAATCGATAGCAATATCATAATTTGACGTCTTTGTGGAAAAATACCTCCTACTTATCAATTGATGAGCTAAAGGGGCTCTATTATGAATGGTTCATAAGGCACAACACTTGCTGAAGGTTTTGCAAATGGGGTAACAACTCAAGCGGGCTTAACCTTGGAGAAAACTCCCTGGTTAAGCACGCTTGAGCTAGAGCAGTACTGGGATGGGTGACCTCCCAGGGCGGACCAGTGCTTCACCTCTGTGAGCATCACCTAGATGCAATGAGTGCTAAGTGGACCATTCGATATCATGAGAGATGGGTTCTTGTTGAACCACTACTCATGTAACATGGGTCAATGAGTTTGACTCGAAACTACATGGTTGAATCCTGATAGCAATATCATAATTTGACACGCTATGGAAAAATACCTCCTACTTATCAATGCTATGACTCCTAAATCCCTCTATGGTTACTACTACACATGCAATGAGTTTGGTCATAGGGTTGATGATTTTATATCTCTAATGTGAGAAGTAATTATGTTCCACAAACTTGGATCACAAGTTTGGTAAAATTGTAATAAATTCAGACACATTGCAAGGTTTTACAAGGGAAAGAATGTAATAACTTCTACTCCTCAAAATAATATTGACCTAATCAGCAAAATAAGATAATGAACTTGAGGTATGGCATAAAAAGGAAGAAAGTGAATCAAAGAATGAATTTGCACCTTAGCCTAGTGCAGATGGATCCTCCTGTTAGCTCAAAGGAAGTTTCAAATGCAAAACATTTTCAAACCCTTGTAAAGAATATGATGTTGAAGTCTTCAACATAATGGTTAATGGTGATATGGATTTTTTTTCTCAAGGTTCTGGAGAAAATATACTTTCATCAGAAGTTTGTTGAATGATCATTGTTACCTATGATATCTAAGATAGTAAAAAGTTGCTTGTGTCAAGAACTAAGAAATGCATTTAATGCGGAGCAACTAGGGTTGGTGTGAAACATATTTAGTCCCTATTTGATCAAAATTGTTTTCATTTGGAAGATATCAAGTGTATGCAAGTGCTAAGGAAGAGAAGAAGGTTTTTTGTGTGTTGCATGTACAAACCCTAATGACACTATTCATAGGTATTTCTTTAGTTTTGTTATAAAACCCTATAATTTAGAAAGTGTTAATTTATGTTGTTGAGAAGCCAAGGCCAAAATTCAAGAAACATCCATACATATCCACGATGAATGATAAGGATGGAGTGTTCTCTTGTGTTCCTATCAATGTGTTGGATTCAGAAAATGTGTGCATCTACATTCACTCACAGCTAAATGAGTACAACCATCTAAATGTGGAAGAGTTCAAATACAATCATCTTTCAAGCAATATTTTTAGCTCAAGCTAGAGTATGCAAATGTGGAAGAAAAGTGTGTTTAGATGTGTGGAAGGGTTTGTTGGAGTACAAGACTGCTAAGAGGGGCGTGAATCAGTGGTCAAATGAAAAAAAATTCAAGACTTCACTCACTTGATTATTCAAAGAGGATCTATTGAAAATAATTCAAACAATCTAGATATTGTATGTTGAGGTAGACACAAAGATATTCAAATATGAATATAACACTTAAATCAGCGATGATTAATCAAGAAAAATATAGCACACCACCAAGAGAAAACATAACATAAATTTTATGAGTGGAAAACCCTAAAATGGTGAAAAACCACTTTGAAACATTGCTTCATTAAGCCTCACTAGCTAAACTTGTTGATTACATAATGCATGCCCCACTAGAAATACAACAAGCTTCACTGGCTACACTCTATTTTCCTCACTAGAAAAAAAATGGGCCTCACTAGCCACTCAACCCGCCTCACTGGAAAAGCACTATGCCTCACTAGCAAACATCATGCCTCATTGGCAAACACCACTTCAAAAGAAATAAACCAAACTCAAAGGGTTACTCTATTTCCATACAAATCACTTCTCTATCAAACACTTCATCTCCCTTATTCACACTAACCATAGCGTTATATCAACAATCTAAAAACCATAGTTTTGAAAATTCACTAACTCCTCTAGCAATCATCATGCTCTAATCACAAAAATAACACACTCCATGAATACAATCATAGAATACTATTATTCATGTCTTCCTTTCTTGAATCAACTCTATTTACATTGATGCAATCCAATGCTCAAACTGTCCTTGAAATTCATGCAAGTATTCAATTCTTCCATACATAATTAAAGACTTCTCTGCAGACTCCACATCATGAATAAATCAATAAAGACCATTGCACAGATCTTGACTGATATACTTTATGAAAAAATAGAAAGATGAAAATAATTGTACTTTTACATAGCCATGTTTACTATTGAAACAATCAACCTTATGCAAAGTCATTTTCATACAAAGGAACATGTAAGAATTTTATGCATAATTAATTAGAGAATTTGTTGTCTTCACAATATTTTTGTCATGTTCTTAGATAGAGGCCTCTGACATTCATTGAAAACATATTCTTCTATTCATTATGAACATACTCTATAACACTGTCATACAAAACTTTATCTTTGTATAACCCTTGTGCATACTAAACACATACGATACACACCTCTCTTTGCATAATGTTAAGTTAAGATTGATATCATCACTTCCCCAATGTATTGATATAGACTACACAAAGGTTAGAACCCCTCATTACATTGGAAAACACCTTAAATCCATTTCTATGGAAAGATGGTTACAAAATTGTGCACAACTACCACTCAAAGGTGATGTTTATACATATTTCAATGTTTATACTTGAGAAGTGACCATTCACTATCTTTGAAAATTGGCCTTTCATCCTCACCTCTCGCTAATCAAACTATTAAAAAAAAACCTTTGATCATCATTTAAGCGATATGATGTAAATCCATAACTTGTTTGGCTAGTTGTTGTATAAGGAAGGGCCAATCACTTGATGAACACAACCCCGTTTAAGTAGTCATTTAAGTGAATATTAACCTATTAAATTAGGTCAACTTTAAATTATTAAAAAAATATTTCCTTTGAAAAACCTTCACAAAATATAAACCCTAGGACTTAGGGTTTTTGTGAAACCTTCAACAATCACCATTCACAAGTATCTTTCCATGTTGTTGCATCAAATATCAATAAGAAATAATTTCAATTCAAACACCAACACCTTGGGCACCATGAAAACTTTATGAGAACATATTATTACAAATATGAAAAAAACTTTATCTAGGTACCTTTGAATCAATAACATGATGTGATGAATGAAAAAAAATCAACACAAATACAAATACGATAAGATAATTAATAGACACTTTGATCTGAAGCAAATTTTGATCAAGCAACTCTAAATTTTGAACACTACTTTGCATTTTTCAACCTTTACATTTTGCATTTTGAACCATAACATGAATTGAATGTACAAATCCCTCACCATGAGCACATGAGAATATGATAAACAAAATTATGTGAATCATTTGACACTCTTTTGCATCACCACTATGAAATGATGGAGCACCTTGGACATCATTATTTCTTACATATGTTGCATCAACTTAATATGAACAAGTACCTTTGAGATCAATGATTTTCAAAGAGAAATAAATCTCCAAACTCCATAAACCTTTGAAAAATAAAGAGAACGTACATTTTTCAATAAGCATAATGAGATGATCGACAATATCCTTTGTTATGAAGAAATGAAGAATTGTTGAAGCATACCCTATCTTTACATGATGAACAAAGGAAACAACATTCACCAACATAAACTGTGAACATACCCCATGAAGTAAACCTTTGGATGCAATGTTTAACATCAATGAAAAATACCATTATCAATAGGGTTTCCCCAAATTTTTCTTCGAAGATGAATGGGTTAGAATTTCCTTGAGTCAGATTCATAGAAATATCTTTTTCTTGATCAACCCCACCTAATCATAAAGGAACCTAATAGGGTTGTTATTGGATTGTGATCCACTAGACCTATGCCAACATTGAAGGCCATGATGAATGATGAAGTTATGAAGCTTATCAAAGCTAAATTTGACAAAAGAACCCTAATTGTGGATGACAAATCTCTAACAAAGGGTTCCATTATGCCATGATGGGTATTGCATACAAAGTTTACTACACAAACAAGGAAGGTTCTGCTAGTGCCACCACCATCTACACTACTTGTTAGATGGTAAAGGAAGGAAAGGATTATGATCTTTGTGAGCTCTTGTGGTAGTAGTTATTGGAGAATCTACAAAGAACTAAGGATTCATGCTATAATTTATAGTATGGCACTTTGGTTATTTTCCTAATGTTCTATTTCATGAAAGAAATGTCTAGTTTGAAGAATGTGGTCTAGAGAATGGATATTTATGTTGCACAACAGATTAGGGATCACATAATTAACTTTTTTTATACCAAATAATGCGACACAATGTTTTGGGGTTTCTTCAAAACATTTTAAATGAAATGTAGAAGAGGGATATGATACCCTCACAAGTTGTGGAGAGATATAAGAATGAAATTGCTTCTATGGTGGATAAAGATATTTTTTATATGGAGGTAGTTGAACCAAGAACTTCATGGATAACTAAGTTTCCCTATGAGGTATCTAGATCTGATTGGATTGCATATGGTAACATTTTTCTCAATAAACCTAGGGATCCCTTGGTTGAAAGGTTTGGCACAAATGATGAGATAACCAATAAGAAAGTCAAGAAGAAGGTAGAAGAAAAGGTGGAGAAGATGTCAAATGTGGGGAAGATGATGTTTGAGTTGGAAAAATATTTTGGACCTCCTAAGTGTTCTATGGAAGGATCAAAAGCTCCTAGAAGGAGAAGGAGATCTTCCTTTGTCTCTATTAGACCTTTTAGATTAGTTCAAACACCTCCTTGTAGAATAAGGGTTGCTATTGTAGCACTGGTGCAAACTAAGACTATTGAAAGGAAGAATCCTAGACCTAAGCAACAAGCAACAAGGGAAAAGATTAATCATGTGTATGTGGTTGATGATGAAGATGATGAATAAGAAGTACAATATTTTGTTTTGAGGAGAAGAAAGAAAATAAAAATACAAGGAGAAGAAGAAGAAATCCCCTTATAGAAGAAGAGGAAGGATATTGTTGAGGAGAAGACTTAGAAAAATCCTCTAGTAAAACACGACCCTCTAGATTATGGTGTAATATTTAATAGAATTTTCAATTATGGTTTGTTGAATTATAAAATGGAGTTGCATCAAAATGTCCCTCCAAAGGACAAGAATACAATTGAAAATGTTGTCATTGAATACATGCTAAAGTAGTTTATTCTCTTCAGTGACATTGTAGACAGAGCTATAGATAGCCTTGATAAGGCTTTAAGATAGAGAAGAGAAGATTTTGTAGTGTATAAAAATGTATCCCTTTACATTTTCACACTTATTTGGGCCCTCCCCACTAAACTTGGTCTTCTTTATGCCTTATTTGGTCCTATTTTGCATCCACAATCCTTATTTAATGCATCTTTCTAAGGATAATCCTGACACATAAATAATGACCAATCATAATTTCATGATTTTGGGTTGTGTGTTCTATATTTAGTGATCCAGGACTCATATGCCACCTTGGGCATATGGGTGCCACCTATGTCTTGGGGCTTGACCTTGAATTTTGCATAGAACTTAACATTTCTTGAAATTTGTGCACCAAGCTTAGGCTACTAGGACTCATACACCCCAACTGGCATATGACTCCTACTTTATCTTGGACCTATTTTGAATTCAATTATTGGTGAGATTTAATCCTCCTAGATCTGATGTTGGCTTGTAGTGTTGTAATTTTGAGAAATTTAGCATAAACAATTATAAATACAAGGTTATTTCATTTTGGAATCCTTTTAACCCTAGATCTTAGTTTTGCATTATATTTTCATTACTTGCATTACATTTTTCATTCCATTCTTATGTAAACCAAGTCCACTATTTCCATCATAACCCTTACATCTCATAATATCAAAGCCTTTACCATATTGCTCAGCTAGGATTTGTGGAGTTTCAATGTCTTCTTCCTCTTTGTATATCCACATGGAAATATCCTCATTCACCAATAGTTTATTTGCTCAATTCTCCAAATTTTGTGAAGGTTGTGGTGGGAGATGCTTGAATAATGAATTTGGGATCTTTTTTGATAGGATAAGTCTTGCCATGGATTTTTTGAGATATTGGTTTCTTAGTGATACAATAAGAAGTTTTCATGTTGTATTCTCCACACCCCTTTTCTTGGATCTGGACTTTGGATTTCAAAGGTGGGATGGTGGATGTGGATGCCTTGGTCAAAGTGGAAGGATCAATGTAATAGGATGACATGGGTGATGAGCCTTCTTGATTGATGGGCACTTGTTGTTCTAATGTCCCTCTTGAGTTGCTATAATACTTAAAGGGATTGAGATCTCTAGCTATTGTGATTTCAGTACCATTATGGGGGAATTTCAAGCATTGGTGGTATGTGGAGAGGATGAACTTCATGGCATGAATCCATCGTTGAATAAGGAGAATATAATAGGGTAGATCGAGATCCAACACTTGGAATATTATATCTAATATGGTAGGTCCAACTCTGATAGGTAATGAAATCACACCCTTAGAAGAGAAGTTCGCATTGTCATAAGCCTTAATGATAATATTATTTGATGTATCCATATAAGCCTCAGAGATTCCTAATGTCGTGACCAATTTTAGGGTGTAAATATTCAATCCTACTACACCATCTACTAGGATTCATTTGATTTTATGTTTGTTGAAAAATATTTCAAGGTGTAAAGGATCATTGTGGTTATTCTTTGGCAACAAGAAGTCATGGTGGGAGAAGGTAATGTGGTGGGTGTTAGCTAGGTATCCCACCATTGTCTAAAACTAGTTGACATTAAGGTCTATGGGTATGGAAGTTTCTTATATGGCTTTATCCAAGATGGCTTTGTGTTCATGAGATAAAAAAAAGCAGCACAAGGATAGATATTTATGTAGGGGTCTTCCCCAAATGGTCTAAAAGATTGTATTGGGCTTTTAGTGGCTATTTAGGAGGACCTCCTTATAGGGTTTCCTTGGTTCTTTGGGTTGTAACCACACACTCTAATTGGTTCTTTATTGTAATTGTAGTGATGTTGTCATCTAAGGCTCATATATTATGTATGGTATACTCGTTGGCGATGAGGGTGTAGTTGGCTTGGTCATTGGTTTTAGTACTTAAATTGGGTGCTTTTCTCATCCCATGGTCTTGGAAAGGATCCTTGAAGATAGTGTGATCCTTGTTAGAGGTTGCTTAGGGATTATCCACTTCAATGCCACCGTTCTCAATAAGATCTTGAATTATATTTTTAAGTTGGTGATAGGATTAGGTCTTGTGTCCTTTAATACATTGATAGTCACAAAAAAACATTCTCATCCCACAAAGATGGTTTAAAAGGACTAGGATCATAATGTTTGGCATCTGGAATTTGTATGACATTGGATTGCAAGAGTTTCTTTAACACTGATTCGATAGGTTCCCCTAAGGGAATGTAATTGCATCTTGATTGGTTATTTCTTAGAGGTCTGTGTCTTTGGTTATTTTGATCCACATTTGTTTTTTGATCAAGAACATGTGGTGGGTTATTGGATACATGGGGTCCCTTAAGAGTAATTTTAGGGCCAAATTTTTTTATTATCTTTGCATCTATTGGAACCCCTAACTTTTTGTGTTCGATTGATTTTTGGTCCATTTCTAGCTAGTTCCTTGGTCCTAGTTTGTTATCCTCTAAATAAAATTTTTGAGTTTCAAGGGTTTAGGGTTTATTATTTTCACTTTTGAAACCTTTTTCTCTTTTTTGGTTTAATTATTCATTTGATATGTCTTGGTTCATGATCTAATGTTTTACTATAGTTGGCTCCTTGAAATATTTTCATTATCCTAAGTTTGACTTGCACCCTAGATTGTGTCAAGTCTTTGTTACTCATATTACCTAGGCAGCCCTCTTTTAGAAACAAATTTTGAGCATGTGCAAAAATACTTCACTTAAGTGTTCTCCTTGCAAGCCCCTAGTGCATCGTGATTTGTCTTTTTCTCATCAACTTCATTTTCATGATGAGTGATGGGTATGTGCAAGATCATGATGGGCCAAAAAGTGGCGATATGATGGGTATGTGTAGGGTATGTGGTTGAAGATTTTATTTTTACCCAAAATTGATGAAACAAAAAGGGGTTTTAAAAGAGATTCTTATCTTTCCACCAATATAAATTATGCTTTACTTTGAATTTAATAAATAATTATTATTCATGTTCTATTTGAATTATGAATAAAGTCCTAATTGATAGGTTGATTGAAAAAGATCTATAGCTTTCAAACGGTATCACATTTTTTGAATCCGAAACATGCATTACATTATATGCTTCACATACTATAGGATTAAAAAAAAAACATGAAGTTTTTCCCAAGTTAAGGTGGTCAGACATACAAGTTTTTATATTTTTTAAAATTTGTAATAAAAAATTCATAATTAATTATTTGCTTGGAAAAGAATTGCAAAAAAATATGCATCACATTAGGACATGAGTCCTCTACTTATATCTAAAACCTTATAAAAAAGTATTATCATTTTGTAGTGGTTAGGGTGGTCAGATAAACACCTACTTCTTATTTTTTCCCTGAAATTTAAGTACTAGTGCATTGGAATTTTAAATTTTCACCGAATATTTAAAAAAAAAAAAAAACCTAGTAGTTTAGAAACTACATTCAATTTGCTATAGATTCTATTCTTACATATTTTTAAAATAATATAGATAACTTATTCAATTTTTTACGTCAAGTTTCCTAACTCTGATTTTTCTAAAATTTTCACCACTGAAGAGCCTTTTTTTTCCATGATGATCCTGCACATACCCTGATGCATTATTTCTTCCAATCACTAGCTTTCTTCACAATGCTAATTTCTAATTACCCACTATAATCATTTTTGAGATGGGAGATGCCTTAACATTTCCTTTGTATTTTTGTTGTCCTTTGCATCATAGTTTTCTTTTCCCGCACCCATTTTATTTCCATGATGGATGATGAATATGCTTAGTTCATCATGACACCTTAGCACATCATGGCTTTCTTACCACTGGCTTCACTCATTCCCACAACATGTGATGAAACCCTTGATTTTGTATAAGGGACACGTTTCTTAGATCCCACTCATTGCCAACACCCTTCACAACACTAATTGCATTCCTGCTCGCCCAAAGATTGAACTATGTTGATCTTTCCACTTGTCTTGATCCTATACCATCACCCCACTCTTTTAGATTGCTAATACACTCTTGTCTCTAGAGCACATAACAATGATGAGAGATGGGAAACAAAGGAAGTAAAGAATTTTCTCAAGGATTCTAACTCAATTCAATACATTGCATAGCCTATTTGCATCATGATTCAACTTTCATATACACATGTCAAATGAGTGATGCATGATGGATTACTACAAAGAAAGAGAGGAGAGAGATATACCAAAGGGATATCCCAATTGAATGGTCGAGAATGCATTGCACACATCCTATGTAGCACAAATGGAATTTTTCTAAAGGAAAATAAGTGGTAATATGTGATGACAGGCTTAAACCTTTCTTTTATCGTGTAGTCTCAATGCATCATTGTTTCACCCCCAAACATGAATATGATTTCAGCAATGAGAAATGGGCATATGAAGGGATATATTTTGGAGTATTCTTCTCATCGTGGGGATTCTTCACATTGTAGTTTACAACTCTTCAAGGAAAACATAATAACAATGAGCGATTTCATTGCAGACAAGGTTGACAGATGATTTTTAAAGAAACCATGTGGGATCACCACAAGACATCACACTAAGTTTTCATATTTCTGATTCATAAAAAATAACCAAAAAGAAAACAATGCTTAGTGATCAACATGGATAATTTTTGATCATGTTTTAAAACAAATTGATCAATGGTGATAATTCAAAAGGAAATGGCTAAGTATCATATGCATCCATGTTCATCATGTGAGCCATCCCATGCCATTAATTGTGTATCTACCTATATTTGAAGGCCATAAAATATAAAATTATTCATTTTTGCATCATCTTTGTAAGAATTCAAAGGAGAACATGAAAAGGGAGACCTTGGACATGCAAATTCATAAGTAAAAGAGCTTATCCAGGTTCCCAAGTAAGTAAAATTTCTCTAAGTGATTTTTCTAGTAGGATTAGAAATGGGGTAGAAGTTTCTAGTTTTTGCATGGCTAGAATTGAGGAAGCGTATCTTAACCAGTGATCAGCTAGCTAAGTTAAAAATAGCAAATCCTTTCATGTGTCCTTTGTGCAATGAGGAATTTGAGGACATTGATCATCTATTTATATGATGCAAGTTTGCACAACAAAGCTAGGAGTTTGTTCTTAATAAGCTTAATTTTTACACTCCCTTACCAAATTCCTTGTGGGGCTTGTTCCAAAGCTGTCTAGTTCTCTACAAATCTTCATTTTTTGCTTGCATATGGAGATTTGTGCCAGCTCTAGTAATATGGAATCTTTGGTGGGAAAGAAACTTGCAAATTTTTAGCAAAGTATCCTCTTCAAATGATGCTGTGAATGTTAAAATTAAGAATACAACCTCTGAGGTGGTAAATGCAAGTGTCCAAGAAATCAAAGACATAAGTTCTTCCTTTAATAACTAGGATAACAATATCTTGTAGAATTGGAAGTATGTAAAACTACCTTTCCCAAATAGCCTAATGCAATCAAACTCTAAGAAGTGTAATAGAAAGCACGTAAAATGGAAGGCCCCCCAAGATGGTTTTATAAAATTGAACTTTGATGGTGCCTCGAAAGGAAATCTAGGGGAATCAGGGGCACATAATTGCATGTGATATTCATAGGGTAAGTTGTTAGCATTATGTTCAAAATATCTTCACAGAGGGACTAACAATCTATTTGAATCTAAAGCTTTGCTAATAGGGATGGAAATGGCTTTGGAGATGGGTATTGAAAACCATCATATTGAAGGAGATTCCCTATTGATATTCAATGCTTGTAAAGAAAAGAAAATACAAAATTGGAGCCTTCAATACATTATGCAAAGAGTATGGGATATTCTTGATAAATTTCAAAACTATATGATTACACATACCTATAGAGAAGGAAACAATCTAGCAGACTATCTAGCTAATTTGGGTAGCTCAAAGTAGGAAATATATATTTTAGTTGATCTCTCTTCGCTTGCATATTTTCCCCATCTAGTTGAACTTGTTGATTAGGATGTCCTTCATCTCAAGAAAGGCGAAATATATTAACTTTAATAAAATGATATTTATATTGTCAAATATGAATGGGAATTCAAGTATTTTTTTGAATAGGAAAGGGAAATGTAAATAATTTGATTTGATGCTAAAATTGGAATTGCCATGTAATAATTACAACTTGGGTTTACATGTTCCATTCTTTTGAAAGGTAATGATTATACCTGTCACTTGGAGGCGTTTGTACTGTCCTCATTGGTACCTCCAAGGTATCATCATATTCTCTAGTGGGAAATGTGAAATATTTATGAATTAGTGATGGGACATGCCATATAAAACATTATAAAATACTGCCTCCTATATTTTTCCACCTCTCTAGCAAATGATGGAGCTTCTCATGACAAAAACCTTCAAGGTACTTGCAAATGTGTGGAAGTACTTCACATTTATTTCTTGTAGGAGATTGAAGCAATTTCCAATGATTTTCCATATTACAAAGGATTTTCTTCAATATATCATCCATACTTGTTTCAACTGTCATTATGCCTTCTGAAAAATGTGCATGATTATTATTGGTTTCTTTGGTGTTTAAAAGTGCATTCTAATCTTTAGTTTCATTCATTCAGCTTCAAGTATTTTTTGGAAGTGACGTCTACTAGCGTGTTTCACATTGGGTCTTTGTTGCATTACATCGAGGAAACATGGCTCTTTGCCCATGGAATTTCAGAATCAAATGCCCTATTTAGCCTTGGGAATGACCGTTTGAGAATAGTCTTTCTCAAGAGGATCCTAGTCTGATATTCAAAGTAGGTTGTTTGAGGGCTGAGGACTCGGTAAGGTTGGTGCTTGGTGTGGAGGTCACCAGTCCAAGATCTCCTCGATTAATATTTCCATTCCATGTTTTATCTATCTTCTTATCCAATATCATGGATTTGCTTCAATCATTGAAGGAATTAGAGATAATTGTAGAGAAATTTGTGAATCCTCAGTTTCTTGATAAAAAATCCTTACTAACTGTGGTGCAAAATTATAATTTGTTTAATGGGGAGGGATATATTGGAGGCCTATTTCCTCATGAATACATTAAATTGTGATTAGGGTTTGAAGAAATTTTTGAAGCCATTAGACTGGCTCTCCAATGTATGAATGATTATTTTCTTTTAAGAGCTTTAAATAAACACTACAAAAGAATTTGTGTGTCCATGGATCTATTGAAATGAAAGAAATTTTTTATGTTGTGTCTCATCTTTGTGATCATGTGCCACATCTTCCATTTAACTCTCTTGCTAGAACAAAGGAAAAAATCTATTATGAACCAGGTGTACAAGCTTCAGGAGAAAAACACAAATAGCCATTAGCAAAGAGCTCCAAAGCTATGAACCAACCCAATTTGGGTTTAATTGCAAGGACTCGTATAGTCAATGTGGGTCAAACATAAAAGGAGATGACTTCATTTACTCAGTATGACTTCTTTGCTCAAGACTTGCCTCCTCTTGGTCGTGCAAAAGCGAAAGGTGGAAAAGATGAAGCGCAAGATGAAAATTCAATTTGCACAGAGCATATGGAGGAATAATGTCAACTCATGTTTTTTCTAGTTGATATATTGATAAATGTTGTAATCTGCTAAAACTGAATTTTGGTACAGTTATTTCAGTTTTACAGAGGCTTGATGTGTGTATACATGAAAATTATGCCTCATTATTGAATCAATTGTGTAATGGGTATTTCAGTTGGGTAAATTCTAGGTTGGTGGAACTGTAGCTAGTTAGTTTTTTGAAAAATCTATTATGGGTCCCCACTTTGAAATGAATTTGTAGTATTTTGTGGGACAATTTTGTAGTCTTTTGAAATGAGTCAGGCTATATATTTTGTAACATTTTGGGCTATAACTAGGGGTTTTCTTGTTGGTATGCCCTCTGATCCAAGATTATGTATAAATTATTTATATATATAATAATATATTACGGTGGCTTCCCACTTTTGTTTAAAAAAAATGGAGGGAAATCACATCTTAGGGTTTTTTGAAATTGTTGTTTTGAATTAAAAAGGGGTGAATTGTTAAGCTTAGGTTATTTAGGAAGGAAAAGGGTAGGGTTTGTTGTAAAGTTTATGTTGAGTCGATTTCAATCAAAACCCTAGTGTCTTAGCTAAATTTTAGTGAAAAAACCTAGCTTTCTATAATTGTCTCACCATGAATCAAGCAAGTGAATCATCCAAATCAAACATGAATCATAGGAAGCCTAAGGTTAAGGCTGAAGCTTAGTAGCTAGAGGTTTTATAAGCCTCTAAGAAGAAGATAACAAAGAGAGATCTTGCCCATTTCATGGAGGGTGATCCTTAAGAGGTACTTCCTGGGGAAATACTAGTTGGGAAAAGAGCCATTGGAGAAGGTATCATCATCAAAAGTCTACAAGATTTTTCTAGGGAATAGGAGAAGTAGAATTTCCCCAAAGTGGATGGGATTTATTTCTATATTCCTTCAATAGAAGAGGAACCAAGCGTCTGACTTGCCACTTGTGGGAATGTGACCTTGGGAAGTTGGTAGTTCCCAATGTATTTGTGGAGGTAGATTTCATATTAGAGATTTCCAAGAATTACAATCAGAAGAATAGGATTATCCAAAATGTAAGTGGAGTCCCACTATTGGACATATCTAGGAGTGAAATAGTGGATATTTTCAATTTGAATCTCGTTGCCACTGTTTCAATCAATTTTGCTGAATTATACTAGGAGTATGAAAAAATAAAGTTTGGGTATAGAATAAATGTGTTGTCTAGGCACAAAATGAGAGATCAAGGGAAGAAGGATGTCTAGTTTTGGCTAAGGGATATAGAGCCTTTTGAATGTGATGAATTTGAGGATTATTTCAAGAACACAAATTTTAGCTTGTGTCAAGTTCTTGCAAGGAAGTGTGATGTAAAGATGAGTGTCCCACTAATGGTGATGGCTATTGACATCCAAAACAAACACTCCAATAAGGAATTTTATTATGTTTCCTATCTTACAAAGGAAATTCATAAGGATTTGGTGGGGTTAAGGGATGGGAAGCCTCCATTGAGTTTCAACCATTATTCCCAATTGATGCATATGATCTTGTGGATGGGGCAAAAGGAATGGAGAAATTTCATGAAGTTGATGGAGAAGGATGAGCAAGATAATGATCTTCCTGTGTAGATGTGGACACATATATGGGACCAAAATTACCTAGAGTCCAATTATGTTTCCTTTTCTCACAGTTTCAAATTTGGTGTTTTGGAGAGTTAGGGTTTGAAGCTAGTTTATAGGATTTCAGGAGCTATAAAGGAAATATTGAGACCCTTGGAATTCAGAGAAGGTATCAAGCATGATTGCAATTGGGGTGATTGGTACCTACATTCACATTATACTACAATAGGGGTTTATGGAGCAAAGGTGCCCCCACATTGTTTTCCTTTCTATGTTTCTGATAGGTTTTCCTTTAGAGAGATCATGTGGCAACTGGATGCCATGGATTAGGAGCACTTTAGAGATGTGAGGAAAGCTTCCCTCATTTCTCCTCAATTTTATTTATCTTATTTAATTGTCACCACAAAAAGAGGGCTATGATAAATTTGAAACCATGTTGAACAACCTTAGAATGCAGGTTGATGTCGTAAGGAATTGTGATGTAGAAGGATTTATGGATAAGGAAGGTCAGAGGAAGATCCAATTTTTGGCACCACTTCCTCTACAGTGAGGATGTTATAAGAAACTTTCCTTGAAATGTTGTAGTTGTGGGGAGAAAGCAAGAATGGATATTGATATGGTATATAGAAAATAATATATTGAAAATGAATTCATTCTATGTTAGCCCTTATGCCAAAATTAAGGATGCATGTAAGGAAGCCATGGCTATGATTGATGACTATCAAAATGGGACTTTATTTGTGAAATTCAAGGAAGAAAAGAAAAAGGAAAAGATAATCAAATAGAAAAAAGATGCTAAGATAAGGAGCCTTCTCAACCAAATCAAAAGTATAAGATATTCAAGGATAACCATTGGGAGTTGACAAAGAGCTAGTATTCAGTCCTTTGGTTGAGTATTTTGTGATGGGGAAAGCTAGATAGAAGTAGTCCATAGAGCATTTACCCACCAAATAGGAGGTGGAAAAATGGTTCCCCTCTCCTATAATAAACAATGCTCTTGATCCCTACGTCCCCAGTAGAAAAATTAAAAAATGGGATTATGATGATGATGCAAATGACAACATCAAAGTTAAGGCTTGTAAAGAGTTCATGAGTTCTGACTCTTTTGTTCAAATAAAACAATTTAAATATTTTACTATCCAAATAAAATTCCAAGAAATAAGTAATAGAATTGAAAGTGGTAAGGCAAAAGTAGATGCCTCACAACAAGAGGAGGTAGAGAAGGCTAAAGAAGAAAAGATATTAAATGAGATTGTAGCAATAACTCCTATGGAAGGAAGGAATTTAGTTAAGGAAAGTGGGATTATGTTGTTTCCTAGTTGGACTCGTCCTCAATAATTGCATTAGATGCAATTATAAGTGATTGAAAAGCCTCTATGTCTGAGGAATATTTTGAAAACAAAGTTTTTGGCTCTACCTATAGTCCCAAGCTTTCACACTAGCTATTTGGTACATGGCACCAAATACAGGGAAGCTATAGGTTGTAAAATTAGATGAAGAGTTGATTGGGGTAGTTATGGTATAAAGAGAAATTGAAATATCCCCCACATAGGCAACTAAATTGGCAATACAAACAACAATGTTAAGTGTGGAAAAAACATAGATTTCTCAAGAGAGATATGACAAGTTATTGGAAAAGTACAATTGTACTCTCTTGGATGAATGCAATAAGATGAGGGCCATTGAATCCCATGCAAGCTTTTCACAAAGGGCCTTCCCTTCTCCTTCTAAATTTTCTTCACATGACAAGGAGACTCTCTTTGAGGATTAAGAGATCGAAGGAAGAGTTGCAAGAAGAGAAGGAAAATGTGCAGAAATCTAAAGTAGCTACAACAACTATATCCAAAGAGATAATTGAAAACATCTTGCAACATATGATCTCACATGCATTGCAAAAAATAGATAATACTTGGAGTGTGTACAAAATTGTTAATGAATCACATCAGAGATATATCAAGGTACATGATGCTTTTCAAAATGTGTGGAGCAAGTGGAGTGCTAGGACAAATGATCTTAAGGATATGATAGTTAATATAAAGGATGATGTTGAAGCACCCACATATATCTATAACTTAATAAATTCAATTAATTTGTTGGGAGAAATATCATCTTTCCATGGGAAGTTGGGTGTGGAACTACAAAACAAAATCAATTTTTTTAGATATTTCTAGGGCTATGGAGTGCTAAATATTTAAAATGAGGAGGGAGCATTAAAGGACTTCAACACATGGAAGCAAGAATTCATATATCTCCTTAAGGTTTTTCCTTAGACCATTTATGCTTCTAGAAAACCTGATTATGCTGCATTGAGTGCTTCCATTGATGAAATGTTTAGAATTGAGGTAAACATGGATGCATTTGTCAAGGACGCTAGAATAATGATGGATGCTAGATACAACCTACATGATTCTAAGATATAGAGGTTTTTGGATGTGAACTAGCCTGCTAAGGAGGAATACAATACTTGGCTTGAAAATTTTAAAGATTAGTCCTTTGATATATCAATGTTTAAAATATTGTTTCCTCCTCACTTCAAAGTTGTTGATGGGTTGTTGCTAATGTGGACATTGTTTCACCTTTTCCTTGTTTTAATTATTTTATGTTTTGTGTCATGCAATTTTGGGTGCACATGGAAGAAAATTTTTTCTCATGGAAGGAGTTCCCTCATTCACTAAAGTACCTTTTGGAAGGTAGGAAATATATTCATCAACAAATGGAAATGACTTTTGTCTCATCCAGGATATTCTCCCTCACGGTTTTACAAATATAACGGTCTTTTGAAATGTAATTGTATTTATAAAATGAAAAGGTGACATGTTTACATTGGCCCGAAGATTGTTTTTGTCCCTTTTCTTTATAAAAGGGAATTCATGACTAATTGTATGGGTTGTTGATTGATCTCAAAGAACAGTTTTGTAAGAGAATACATTGAATAGAACTAAGTTTGTATCTTGGTTAAGAGTCTTTTGTTTCTACAAATAAATTTTGATAACAATACTAGAATTTGAATATAAATAATGGCATAATTTTAAAGCCAATTCTCTCTTAGCGTATTCATCATTTGAATTATTAATTAAATAATTAAGGTTTTTTTTTAATGGCCTTCATTATGTTTTGACGAACTTATGGTTTTTTCTTTGTCCTAATTCAAATAATTAGTTAAATTATTTAGATGAAATCATAGGTTTATGTGATTTGAGTATCAACATATGATAATGAGTTCTAGTTTTGGAATAGTTGAGTATAATGTTGTAATGCAAAGTTGTTGAAGCTTTGTGATGCTAAGTGTTTAGGTGTTTTTTAATTTGGTCTATATTTAATTAGACTCCTTACCCTGGGTTAAGGCACTATTCTAGGATTTGTGTTTGTGTTGTAATATTATTGATCATTCAAAATTAATACATTCAAATCACTTAATTCTTTAAATTTGTGTTGAAAATGTATGTCAAGTCAAGGGCGAGCATGGTCTATTTCTTTTGAAACAATTAATATGTAAATAATTTTCTAGATCTTTGCATCCATTGAATTTTCAAGAAATTATGTGTAGAGCTTGTATGTTATTTACAATGTACAAGGTTAATTAGCACAAAGGATCATCTTAAATACATTGTGTGGGATCACCCTCTAGAGTTTTGCAGAGCCCAAAGTGCAAGAGGAAATCCTTTCCAATCTTTCACTCGTTCATTGGAAAATCAATCCAATTAGCTAACCATTGGAAGATGGTAATTCCATAGACTATTTTGTTAGATCAGCTTGGTCTATTAAAAAAACATGTACAACCCCATCATTTGTGACATTTTTTTTTTAGCCTAATATTTTCTTTTGTCATTAGAGGTGTTTTGGGTATTTTAGTTATTATTAAAGATCTTGATTTACCCTTTATCAACAAGTGCTTTCTCAAAAAGGTCAGTGAATTCCATATACAAAAATGTATTTTTAGTTGGTGTTTCAATTCTATGATAATTTTTTGATGAGCATGTGTACCCACTATATTTTGGGTATTTGGCAAGGACACTGGTTAGCCATGCTTCTCCATCTATGGAAGAAAGAGAAAAAGGTTTCCCCTTTCTTCTTGTTTGTCTTGACACAATGTTTCTATGGTTATTTCGTTTTCAATGTTGTAGGATAAATATGTCACAAACTTGTCAGCTAACTCATTCTATGTTGGTATTCTTGTGGGTAAATTGGAAAACCACTCAAGGTCTTGTCCTACAAGACTTCTTGGAAACAATCTCATTAAGTAGGTATGCTCAAATGCAATACCTATGCAAGTAGTATGGGAATCTCTAATAGGTTCTATTGGTCTTCCCTTCCCTCTATATTTTTTTAATTTTGGGATAGTATAATTATGAGGAAAGAGAGGCATATAAATGCTTTTATTGAAAGGATACATGAATAGTTCTTCCACATAGTAGGTTTTCTTTGTTCTTGATACTTGCATATTAGAAATCTGTCATTGTAGTGCATGCATTTGATGTTCCTATATTTCTATGGAGGACAATGATGTGTTTGTAGCATTACCAAGCACATTGTGATATGGATGATCCATGTTTGAGGTGATGTTTTGCAATCCAATATTTGAGGTGGAAGAATTGAGGTTAGTACCAAATAAATGTGATGAAGATGGATTTGGTTTTGAAAGTTAAGAGTGAAAAGTATATTTTGGTTGATGCATGGAGTGTGTGATGCAAATGGGGGATTGATATTGGATTGGTATTGTAATGGGTTTGATTTTACTTGACCATGAGGGTTTTGATTGTCATGTTGTTGAGAGGATCTTGGATTGTTGTTATGTGGAGGAATGCCCAAATTGAAACCTTGTTGAGATGTTTTGGTGTTTTAGTTTTTCCCCAAAGTTTAAATTGATTTTTAGTGTAACACATGTCATTGGAGTTTTCATTTTAGGAGAACTATTTTAAACCTTTTGCATCTTGGGTAGATTGGTGTTTGATGTCTTTTGACCTACAGTGTTGGTTAATGTTGGTGTGGCATGAGATGAAGATGTTGCAAAAGGATTAGTGGATGAAGTCCCTATGGTATGAGATGATGATGCAAATGGATTGTTAAATGTGATGTTAGGTTGTTAGGACATACCTTGGGTTCCTTTTGCTCCAAATATTGGTGTGGGGGTTATGTTGATTGTTGTAGTGTTTTGAGTTGTTCCCCCTAATGGTAAAGTAGCATGTAATTGTGAAGTAGTATGGTTGGGGGTAGATGTGGCATGTCCTTGGTCTTGTATAACACCACTTATTTGTGATTCATAAAGCATATTGACAGTAAAACTGAGAGGGAGTTTAGTTCCACTTACTCTAGGGTCTTAGGGAACCTCTTCAATTTCATCTTTAGTTAAGCATCTTTGGACCGCTTGTAAGGTGTAATTCTCAAAAGGATTTGGAATTTTAGATCATGACTTAGATAACTCATTTGAGGAAGAATCAAAATTCATGTTGCTAGTTCGATTAATGTAGGGATCACTTGTGTTGTCCATCTCTTTTCTCTTTCTTTGTAACCTAGTTTGGACCATATAATACTTGCAACTTGGTGGGGAGTATGCAATCTAAATGAATGACAATGCAAGAAAAATATGTTATGTTTTGGGGGATTTTTGACATGTAAGAGGAAAAAATGATGTCCAAATATGATGCAAATATGGTAATATGATCATATGGCTAAACCTAGGATATGCAAAGATGTAAATGGGAGCTATGACTAGAGATATGGTATGACCAAAGCTATGATGTGAGAGTAAGACTAAAATATTGAAAATGAGACTATAGATATGCACCTTTGGACTTAAGATAAGGATGATATGAAAGCTATGATGGCTCAAGGTAACAAATCAGACTGTCAAGACCTTAAGAGGACAAAAGCTAAAAGGATGATGATGATTTGACAAAGTGAACCTTAAACTAGACTCACGAGTTTTAATTCTTTACTTAAATGATTATGATTGATAGATAAAAGGACAAGGTCAACAATAATCTAGATGTGTTGAAATGAATTAATCAAAGATATGAGAAGCTTCCTAGTCTACAATCTAAAAGGTGTATTTAACTAAGAACGACCTAGGATTGACTAAGCAATGCAAGGAAGGCAATATGCAAGGAAACCTAAGTGAGTGCAATGAAATGGATAGATTGGACTAAGAAAGTCTATGATTTGGATATATGGTTACTGCCAAGAACTAACTAAAAATGAGACTACATTAGAGTTTCCTTAAAATTTTAAGAACTAGAAGATGTGTCACTTTTTCTCATAGTTATAGTCCACTATTTTAGTAAATGTGGTTTACTTTCATTCAGATGCAGTGTACTATTTTTAGAAAATGTGATGCATTGTCTTGCAAATGGGATGTATTGTCTGTCAAATGTAGTCTATTGTGTTTTTTCCCTAAGTTGAATGTTTTCAAGTTATTTTTCATTTTGGGAAATTGTGGAATGTGAGAAAAAAAAGGAAAAGCTTGGAAAACAAATTTTGGCCAATTTTTTACTCTATTGACTTCAAGGTAGGTAATGATTTTGCAATCTTTCTTGCATAAAACTTGCTAGGCCATGGTTTTCAAAAAATGAAGAAAAGCACAACCTAAGGAATAATAGGGTTTGTCTAATAATGTGGATGTACCTCACCTTTTGAGGGGTGATTTTAAATCTTCATCCAAGGAGTGGGTGAATCTGATATACCAAGTTCATGGACCACCTTGATAACCATGGCCTTAAGAGTGTAAACGCTAGCAAGATACCTTACACCTCAACCATAGAAAACATGGTATGTAGCTTCAAGGTACAATTTGCATCCCTTTCACCACACTAATAAACAACCAAACAAGTATTGGTGTCTAAAAACAAGAAGTTTCTAATGACTCGGTGAACACCACCTATACAACATCCAACATGAGTAATAAAGCCTCTATTCAAGAGATCGGGGTCTATACATCTTCCAATAGCCTTGAAACACATGGCACACTTCATTGGATAAGTGCTACTTACATTGGTTTTTACACCCTTTGATATATCCCACCCAAAAAATGTGCTTTGGGTCATTCCCAATGAGTTCTCCATTAGGATGTGTCTCAAAGGTAGGCCCACTAAAAGAATGCTATTTGTTTCTTTTGCACCGAAGATCACATGAAGCAGAAGGTGAGAGGATACACACACAACACTCTTGGGATTGATGCAATGTGCAAAAAAACCAAACACGAAAGACACTTGTTCTTTTTAAGCCAAAATCTAAATGTTCCTACTTTAAAAATCAAAGACACATGAAATCCTACAAGAACCTGAATTAGTAGTCTAGGTAGCAATTCCTTCTCCCAAAAATCTCCATAGGATGCAAACTAAATACTAGTAAAACCAAAAACCTTCTACCCTAATGCATGTAAAAAAGAAGCAACTAAAAAAATTCAAATTTATACCCTTTTACCAAAATAGATAGTTGTCTTTTTGTGTCACTAATGCGACATTTTTGTATCATACAAATGCATCAAACCAAATGGTGACTATGGTAGAATATCATTCACATGGATCACACTGTTTAACAAATGTGGCACATAATCAGAAAGCTACAAAAACATCCAACCATGGTAAAATTTAAAAAATATAGTGATAAAAATGATGCAAGTAATCTATCAAGATGTGAGAATAAAAGTCAGAGACCAAAATAATGATAGAAAACCACAAAAATTAAGAAATTTGGTGAATTTTCCCTAAGAAAAATAGATGCAACACTTTTTGGAATAGATGTGACATGAAAATTGTTAAATGTGTCTCACCGTACAACAAATGAGTGTCTTTGTACTACACTTGCATCATACTATCATACACATGCATCGTATTGTCATGTGAATGCATCCTTCTTTCTTTCAAATGTGTTTCATACCTAAAACTCAAAATTTCTCATATATTTCTTCAAATCTAGTTAGTTCACGTTAGGTTCTCCAATGTAGAATAGGGTAAAATCAAGGTACAAAGCATGAATCAATAGTATCAACCACCAACTACCTAAAACTCAAGCCCTAGAGACCCTAGGAATCCATCAATGAAGCACAAATGAACATAAATAACAAAGTAATAATATCGTAATTCATATGCCATGGTTTAATCAACTTCATTTCTCTTCTCTGTTTTTCTTTATATGATAGCTTGCCCTCAAATTTGTAGTATGCAAGAATAAGACTAATGATAGTGACCGTAAAATATCAAAGATAGTGGTTGTAGGGTTGAAGGGAAAGGGATATGTCTCTTTTATAGAAAACCAAATTTGAATGAAAGGCCAAGATTAAATTATGAAGATCAATGGATGAGATTTCTTTGAGGATAAAGGAAACAGGTCAGGGAAAAATAGGGTTTAGTTAAGGATGAATAGTGAAGATTAAAAGGCAATAAAACGATATCAAGGGTGGAAATTAATTGAGATAAAAGAGAAGATTGGCATAGAAAAAGAGGTTACTGGAGTAAACTAAATAATTATAAAATTATTTAATTGAGGAGAGAGTGAATAATTAAATAATTAAAGAATTTATTTAATTATAGAAGAAGAGGGAAAGGTTGACTTTTAATTAAATAACTATTTATTTAAAAGTAGAGGAAAAGGACAAATTAGTAAATAATTAAAACAATTATTTAATAATGGAGGGAAAAGTAGGAAATAATTAAATAAATAAGATTTATTTAACTATGGAAGAAAACATTAGTGAATAATTAAATGATTAAAATAATTATTTAATTATAGTAGGAAAATGAAAATGAATAATTAAATAAATAAGAATTTATTTAATTCTAGAAAGAAAGGAACATTAGTGATGTAATTAAATACATATTAATTTATTTAATTAATCAAGGAGGAATAAAAGAAGGGGAATGAATTTATTAAATTATTTAAATTATTTAATTAATAGAAGAGTATGACTTTAGAAACTAATCAAATAACTAAAAAGTATTCAATTATGCGGGGGAAGAATGGAAATCAATGTGAAAAATGGTGTTTGTAGGCTTAGGACTTTTTTCACTATCTATAACTTACTAGAAAGAAAGCACCACCATTTTCACTCCTATCATCAACACAACTAGCCCAATCAACATAAGTGTATGCACTCAGATCAAATTCATTACCTTTTGGATAACATAATCCATAATCCACAGTTCTCTTCAAATATTTGAAGATTATTTTGACTTCCTTCACATGAGTTTCTTTAGGATTAGCTTGAAATATTGCAACCAAACATACTAGATGCATAATATAAAGTCTTGAAGAAATTAAGCATAATAAACTTCTTATCATAGATCTATATAATGTCTGATCAGCTAGGGGAGACTCATCATCCTTTGCTTAAATGACAACCAATTACCATAAGAGTAGTCACAAGTTTACAATATTCCATACCAAAATTCTTCATCATCTCTTTGACATAATTTTATTGAGAGATAAAGATACCACAATCTAAATGAGAAATTTGAAGACTAAGAAAGACAGATAACTCACTTGTCATAGACATTTCAAATTCCTTCTACATTTCTTCAACAAACTTCTTATGCATCTTATCATTTCCACCAAATATTCTATCATAAACATATACAACAACTATCAAAATTATTTCATCCTCAATTTTGAAGTAAAGATTAGTATCTGTGATACCTTTCTTGAAGCCTTATTGAAGCAAATACTTGTGCAACCTTATATACCAAGCCCTAGGAGCTTGCTTGAGACCATACAATAACTTTTTCAGTAGACATACCATGTTTTCTTCTTCCCATAACAAAAATCCATCATGTTTCTCTATGTAGACTTCTTCCTCCAAATCTCCGTTTAGGTAAGCTAACTTTTTATCCATCTGATATACCTTCAAGTCCTTGCAGGTAGAAAGAGTAAGAAACATTCTAATTGCTTCAATTTAGGCTACTAGAGAAAAAGTATCCTCAAAATCAATTCCTTCTACTTATGAATAGCCTTTACATACTAGTATTGCTTTGTTTCCTACAACTTCTCCATCTTCATTCAACTTATTCCTAAAAACCAACTTTATTCCTATCACATTTTTGCCCGTAGTTCTTGGAACCAATTTCCAAGTCTGATTCTTCTCAATCTAATTCAATTATTCTTCCATTGCTTGTATCCATCCTCAATCCCTGCTAATATCAACATTTTTTTTTGTTCTATCTTTGATAAAAAAATTAAGTTTGCTCATTTGTCTTTGCAAGCCTTCTCCAGGTCAAAAATCCTTCATTCTTATCTCTAATAATCAGATCCTCTAAATTATTATTTTGAACATACTTGGAAAGAGTCTTACTATTCTTTTCTACTATTTCTTATTTCTCTTCAACTTCTTCTTCTTCTTCTTCTTCTTCTTCTTCTTCTTTTGAGCAAGGAGGTGCATCAGATCCCCAGTCCTCAATTTCATACATATTATAATGTAGATACTCATCAACCTTAACATTTGTACTTTCAACTATTCTTCCCAATATTTTTTTGTAGCACTTGTATTCTTTACTTTGAGATGAATATCCTAGAAATATACCTTCATCAACTCTTGAATAAAACTTCCCCAATGTGTCTTCATCTCTTCTCATAGAGAATTTTCTTCCACATAATCTAAAGTACTTGACAGTTGTTGGTCTTCCATATAATAACTCATATGGGGTCTTAGTGCTATTAAGCCTTAATAAACCTTTGTTGAGAATATATATTGCAATATGTGATGAAAGAGCATCATTGGTTGTAAATCAATCCTGTATCAACCAAAAACATTTATTTTCTTATAGCTCAATCTGTAGATGTCTCAAAAATTTCCTTTGCATTCTATCAAATTATCATTTCTCAGCTCATAAAGTAGGATATTGGTTATACATGAGGTCATCTTCAACATATCTAGATTTTATGTGATTTGCATTTGTTTGTAGAAAGTTATTTCTCTCAAAATTTCATTTTCAATTCTTAGAAAAAGCTTTAGGGCCTATCTGGATTAGTTTGTTTATGGAGATCCTTTTTTGAGCATAAGAAGCATAACAAACCATCATTCAAGAATTTTAGGTCCAAGGGAAACTTTCTTGGAGATCCATAATACATTTCATTTCTTGATGGACTTTCTTTTCATGTTCTTGACCAACCTACAAATTTGATCTTCCTTTGGGTTTGTAAACCCTTGAATCCAATGTGGATCATAATCCGAGCTTGAGATTCATATCTAAGAGCATTTGTAATCCTTTGGAAAATAGTTAGCTAGTTATTGATTAGGAGTTAGACAATTAGATTCAACCTTCAAGGTTGTGGATTATAATAAGGTAATGTTCCAATTGTAATATCTTGTAATTCCATTGTAGCAGGATTGTGAGCCGTAATAATTTTTCATATAAGTAATATGATGCATATACAACTAGAAGTTATTGAATCAATGATATTTCATGTTTTCTAAGCATTTCTTGTGTTATTTCTATTATATTAAACACTAGGTTGCATGGTTGGACAATCGTTTTTTACCCTTCATCCATAATTGCACCAAGTGGTATCACAACAAGTTTGTGAGTCTTCAGAAGGAATTCCATGTGGTGAATAGATCACAAACCTAAGGAAAACTACAAGTGTTTTCATCTAAGCACTGACTATGAGGAAGTTGAAACATTGTTGCCAAATTGTCGAATTGAAGTAGTTATATTGGATCTAAGGGGAGACATGTCACCAAGGAGAGTGCCTAATATGGAAAGTGTTGTTGAATGAGTAAATGAAATTTTGGAAATGATGAGAGCAATAAGATTCCAGTTGGATGTTGTAGAAGAGGATAGGAGAAGACATTTAAACCATAAACATATAGATGAAAGTGATGATGATGAATTAAAGCATGCTACAAATAAGAATTAAGAAATCCTAGAAGAAGAAGAAGAAGATTTGGATTAGGTAAAAATGTTAAAAGTTACTTCCAAGATTGGTAAGAGAACTGGGATTGAAATTCAAAATTACATAGAAAATTAAAACCCTAAGGGACTGATTGATTAGATCAATAATATAGAAGAATACTTTGAGTATGAAGAAATTGAAGATCTAGATAGAGTAAGATTTGAAAAAAACTAAGTTGAAGGACATGCTACTATATTATGGGAATAAGTTGAATTGGATAGGAATAAAAGAGGAAAGTAGGGTGACTACAGGGTCATGGGGGTCCAAAAAGTGGTTGACAAATTTTTTTATCTAAATTTGATGAAAGAAAAAGGCTTGATTGATAAAATTTTCATCTTTCCACCAATATAATATATGCCTTGTTTGGAATTAAATAGATAATTTTTATTGATTTTCTACATGCATTTTGACTAAAGTTGTGATTGATAGGTTGATTGAAAAGAATATATAATTCTTAAAAGATTTAACATGTTATAAATTTGAAAGATGCGACACATTTTATGCTTCCCATACTATAGGATAAAAAAAAGAAAAAATAATTTTCATAGATTTTTGACCAAGTTATGGTGGTTAGACAAGCGAGTTTTAATAAAAAATTCATAACTAATTATTTACTTGCAAAACATTACAAAAAAAACGTGGCACGTTCGGGCATGTCTCCTCTACTTATATTGAAAGTTTCAAAAAAATATATTATGCTTTTCTTTTATTTAGGTTGGTCATACATACACCTACTTTCTATTTTTTCTTGAAAATTTAGTACTACTACATTGAAATTTAAAGTTTTCACCAAATATAATTACATTTTTCCAGAAAAAGACTAGTATCTTAGAAACTACATTCAATTTGCTATATTTTATTTTTGGTATGTAAGATAGAGTTTTTGTATTAATTTATCAAAAAACAATACATCGACATCCCCCTGGGTAGCATATTTTCTAGTACATACAAAAGCACAACACCAAAAAGATTAGAAATTTGGTCAACACACCCAACCCCCGACACAGTCCGACCCAACCCATTACAACTATACACCATTGCACTAAATTTCCAAAGGGAGTACTCCTCTACATTTTCATTACCATTACATGCTTCATAGCAGATAAACAAACTTCATTGCACCATCAAAATACACCAAAGAAAGACAAAAAACCAAACCACCATTTAATAGCTCCCATCGTATGGAGATGAACTTACTCAAACCCATTTTCTTTTGCATATGCCTCAAATTCAAGAACCCAGTCGAAACCCTCTCTAGCCTCCACCCTCAGGACTTTCTTCAAGAACCCCACCATTGTCATCATCAGTTGCTTGTGATAAACAAGAGGCATACCTTTCAATTCTAGCGAGAAGGGTTAATACTTCCAATATTGGTAAGAGAACTGGGATTGAAATTCAAAAATACATGAAAGTGATGATGATGAATTAAAGCATGCTACAAATAAGAATTAAGAAATCCTAGAAGAAGAAGAAGAAGAAGAAGATTTGGATTAGGTAAAAATTTTAAAAGTTACTTCCAAGATTGGTAAGAGAACTGGGATTGAAATTCAAAATTACATAGAAAATTCAAACCCTAAGGGACTGATTGATTAAATCAATAATATAGAAGAATACTTTGAGTATGAAGAAATTGAAGATCTAGATAGAGTAAGATTTGAAAAAACTAAGTTGAAGGACATGCTACTATATTATGGGAATAAGTTGAATTGGATAGGAATAAAAGAGGAAAGTAGGGTGATTGCAGGGTCATAGGGGTCCAAAAAGTGGTTGACAAATTTTTATATATATATTTGATGAAAGAAAAAGGCTTGATTGATAAAATTTTCATCTTTCCACCAATATAATATATGCCTTGTTTGGAATTAAATAGATAATTTTTATTGATTTTCTACATGCATTTTGACTAAAGTTGTGATTGATAGGTTGATTGAAAAGAATCTATAATTCTTAAAAGATTTAACATTTTATAAATTTGAAAGATGCGACACATTTTATGGTTCCCATACTATAGGATAAAAAAGAAAAAATAATTTCATAGATTTTTGACCAAGTTATGGTGGTTAGACAAGCGAAGTTTTAATAAAAAAATTCATAACTAATTATTTACTTGCAAAACATTACAAAAAAAATGGCACATTCGGGCATGTGTCCTCTACTTATATTGAAAGTTTCAAAAAAATATATTATGCTTTTCTTGTACTTAGGTTGGTCATACATACACCTACTTTTTATTTTTTTCTGAAAATTTAGTACTACTACATTGAAATTTCAAATTTTCACCAAATATAATTATTTTTTTTCCAAAAAAGACTAGTATCTTAGAAACTACATTCAATTTGCTATATTTTATTTTTGGTATGTAAGATAGAGTTTTTGTATTAATTTATCAAAAAAGAATACATCGATAGCCCCCTGGTAGCATATTTTCTAGTACATTTACCAAAAGATCAGAAATTCACACCCAACCCCTAACAAACCAAACCAACCCTTTACAACTATACACCATTGCACTAAATTTCCAAAGGGAGTTCTACATCGTCATTACCATTACATACTTCATAGGATAAACAAACTTCATTGCACCATCAAAATACACAAGAAAGACAAAACCAAAACCACCATTTAATAGCTCCCATCGATGGAGATGAACCTCTCAAACCCATTTTCTTTGCATATGCCTCAAATTCAAGAACCCAGTCGAAACCCTCTCTAGCCTCCACCCTCAGGACTTTCTTCAAGAACCCCACCATTGTCATCATCAGTTGCTTGTGATAAACAAGAGGCATACCTTTCAATTCTAGCGAGAAGGGTTAATACTTCCAATATTGGTAAGAGAACTGGGATTGAAATTCAAAAATACATGAAAGTGATGATGATGAATTAAAGCATGCTACAAATAAGAATTAAGAAATCCTAGAAGAAGAAGAAGAAGAAGAAGATTTGGATTAGGTAAAAATTTTAAAAGTTACTTCCAAGATTGGTAAGAGAACTGGGATTGAAATTCAAAATTACATAGAAAATTCAAACCCTAAGGGACTGATTGATTAAATCAATAATATAGAAGAATACTTTGAGTATGAAGAAATTGAAGATCTAGATAGAGTAAGATTTGAAAAAACTAAGTTGAAGGACATGCTACTATATTATGGGAATAAGTTGAATTGGATAGGAATAAAAGAGGAAAGTAGGGTGATTGCAGGGTCATAGGGGTCCAAAAAGTGGTTGACAAATTTTTATATATATATTTGATGAAAGAAAAAGGCTTGATTGATAAAATTTTCATCTTTCCACCAATATAATATATGCCTTGTTTGGAATTAAATAGATAATTTTTATTGATTTTCTACATGCATTTTGACTAAAGTTGTGATTGATAGGTTGATTGAAAAGAATCTATAATTCTTAAAAGATTTAACATTTTATAAATTTGAAAAATGTGACACATTTTATGCTGCCCATACTATAGGATTAAAAAAAGAAAAAATAAATTTCATAGATTTTTGACCAAGTAATGGTGGTTAGACAAGCGAGTTTTAATACAAAATTCATAACTAATTATTTACTTGCAAAACATTAGAAAAAAAATGTGGCACATTCGGGCATGTGTCATATACTTATATTGAAAGTTTCAAAAAAATATATTATGCTTTTCTTTTATTTAGGTTGGTCATACATACACCTACTTTCTATTTTTTCTTGAAAATTTAGTACTAGTACATTGAAATTTCAAATTTTCACCAAATATAATTACATTTTTCCAGAAAAAGACTAGTATCTTAGAAACTACATTCAATTTGCTATATTTTATTTTTGGTATGTAAGATAGAGTTTTTGTATTAATTTATCAAAAAAAAAAACATCGACAGCCTCTTGGGTAGCATATTTTCTAGTACATACAAAAGCACAACACCAAAATGACTAGAAATTTGGTTAACACACCCAACCCCCGACACAGTCCGACCCAACCCATTACAACTATACACCATTGCACTAAATTTCCAAAGGGAGTACTCTTCTACATTTTCATTACCATTACATACTTCATAGCAGACAAACAAACTTCATTGGACCATCAAAATACACCAAAGAAAGACAAAAACCAAACCACCATTTAATAGCTTCCACCGTATGGAGATGAACTTACTCAAACCCATTTTCTTTTGCATATGCCTCAAATTCAAGAACCCAGTCGAAACCCTCCGTAGCCTCCACCCTCAGGACTTTCTTCAAGAACCCCACCATTTTCATCATTAGTTGCTTGTGATAAACAAGAGGCATATCTTTCAATTCTAGCAAGAAGGGATAATACTTCAAAGATTGGTAAGAGAACTGGGATTGAAATTCAAAATTACATGAAAGTGATGATGATGAATTAAAGCATGCTACAAATAAGAATTAAGAAATCCTAGAAGAAGAAGAAGAAGATTTGGATTAGGTAAAAATGTTAAAAGTTACTTCCAAGATTGGTAAGAGAACTGGGATTGAAATTCAAAATTACATAGAAAATTCAAACCCTAAGGGACTGATTGATTAGATCAATAATATAAAAGAATACTTTGAGTATGAAGAAATTGAAGATCTAGATAGAGTAAGATTTGAAAAAAGTAAGTTGAAGGACATGCTACTATATTATGGGAATAAGTTGAATTGGATAGGAATAAAAGAGGAAAGTAGGGTGACTGCAGGGTCATGGGGGTCCAAAAAGTGGTTGACAAATTTTTTTATCTAAATTTGATGAAAGAAAAAGGCTTGATTGATAAAATTTTCATCTTTCCACCAATATATTATATGCCTTGTTTGGAATTAAATAGATATTTTTTATTGATTTTCTACATGCATTTTGACTAAAGTTGTGATTGATAGGTTGATTGAAAAGAATCTATAATTCTTAAAAGATTTAACATTTTATAAATTTGAAAGATGCGACACATTTTATGCTTCCCATACTATAGGATAAAAAAAAGAAAAAATAAATTTCATAGATTTTTGACCAAGTTATGGTGGTTAGACAAGTGAGTTTTAATAAAAAATTGATAACTAATTATTTACTTGCAAAACATTACAAAAAAAACGTGGCACATTCGGGCATGTCTCCTCTACTTATATTGAAAGTTTCAAAAAAAAAAATTATGCTTTTCTTTTATTTAGGTTGGTCATACATACACCTACTTTCTATTTTTTCTTGAAAATTTAGTACTACTACATTGAAATTTCAAATTTTCACCAAATATAATTACATTTTTCTAGAAAAAGACTAGTATCTTAGAAACTACATTCAATTTGCTATATTTTATTTTTGGTATGTAAGATAGAGTTTTTGTATTAATTTATCAAAAAACAATACATCGACAGCCCACTGGGTAGCATATTTTCTAGTACATACAAACACACAACACCAAAATGACTAGAAATTTGGTCAACACACCCAACCCCCGACACAGTCCGACCCAACCCATTACAACTATACACCATTGCACTAAATTTCCAAAGGGAGTACTCCTCTACATTGTCATTACCATTTCATACTTCATAGCAGATAAACAAACTTCATTGCACCATCAAAATACACCAAAGAAAGACAAAAAACCAAACCACCATTTAATAGCTCCCATCGTATGGAGATGAACTTACTCAAACCCATTTTCTTTTGCATATGCCTCAAATTCAAGGACCCAGTCAAAACCCTCCATAGCCTCCACCCTCAGGACTTTCTTCAAGAACCCCACCATTGTCATCATCAGTTGCTTGTGATAAACAAGAGGCATACCTTTCAATTCTAGCAAGAAGGGATAATACTTCACAACATCATAGTTAGGAACCTTTACCAGTGCCAAATCACTCGGGTGAGGAATTCCCATCCTAGGAATCACTACCTAAAGAACTTAATCCAACCCCCAAGCAACTCTTCCTTGAATAAGCCACACATCAGAGCCCATGCCTCCACCTTGGCCATATGTGTGTCAAGTAGTGGCACTAGGAAGTGAGAAACAATGTGTGTTTTGACTCACGTTGTATCATTGTAAACCAAGTGACCTTTCCCTAGCACCATATTAACTACCACAATCATGAGGTGATCAATATTGCATAGAATACACTTGATCATATGGTCGATAATCCTTCAAAAATTTTCTTTTTGTACCTCATAATCCAGATGGATTAGGGTGTCCGCACCCAATCCCAACAATGAATCAACAAACATTACTGCAATGAACTGAGACCTTTCTGCCAACCTCTTAGCCATTTTCTACAAGCTAGATGCAACTATAATGAATTATAAATTGTTGAAAATTATATGTTGCCACCAAAGGTCTTTAATGGGTAGCCCCCAATTGTCTTGATGTCATTGTGAAATCCTTTCGTGTACAATTCACCTAGATGCTAGCCTAGGAATAATGCTTGGTCATCACTTGAGCATCAAAGGATGCGATTTTCAACCCTTGAAAGGACTCAAAACTTGCACACCAATCCTCCGTGCAAATGGAAATCTTTATCACCTTTCCTTGCCATAATTAGGAATATCTTCATTGTGTGGGAGATTATGCCAACACCTTGTACGAGCTCCACCCGGACAACCAACATGGACACTACCCAATCAAATAGTTCTTCCTAGCCAACATGGCATACCCCCTCCTCCACCAAATTTTCACACAAGTAGTCCCTTTAGCCACCTTGTCATGTCACTTGATAGTCACAAACCCCCACACATAGTTGTGAGGGGTTTCCCTCCCATCCGCTCATTGTCATTTCTTGGATCACTTGTTTATTTCTTTGATTGTGATCCCATCTACCCCCATGTTGGATAGTTGGTCCATGTCGTTATTTCCTTCTCTGTAAATGTCGTTAAATGTCACAAGATCTAAGCCATCCACCAAGTTTAGAGTGACCTCTAGTTTCACTCCTAATTTCCAATTTGGTACCTATCTTGAATGCAATACATTGATCACCAAGGTTGAATCCCATTCAATTGCCACCTTTCTTATGTTCAACTCTTTGCAAATCCCGAGTCCCATGATCAACACTTGTAATTATACTATGTTATTTGTTCCTATGGGGAGAGGAACCACCAACTTACCCAAAATTCCACTATTGTTTTCTTGCACAACACAACCTTCCCCCAAAATTCCGGGGTTACTCCTAGTAGCTCTCCATCAAAGTTAATTTTTTCCCACCCTGATTCTGGTGGCAACCAACATACCTTTCTTCTATTCTTAATCCTCTTTAAACCCCCTCACCCCAAAAATGTTGTAACTTTCAATTCAAACAAGTTCCTTCTTAACATTGTGTCCTAAATAGAAAATTTCACCTTCTTTGAACTTAGTTCTTTCATGCTTGCATTGATGAATTCCATGATACTATCCCAAATTTTTTGTACTACCTATGCATTGTCATTTCCTTATATTAAAAAATGTTCTTGTTTCTCTCCTTCCATACTTTCCAAATAACAATTTAAGGGATTGGGATCCATAGATCCCAAAAAATGAATTGTTTGTAAGGTTTTTCCCAACTATTGAGCATTTCCAACAAGTGACTAGAAGAAATGTCGATTGCTAATATATACTAGAGCATAACCACATCCAAATTTCTTGAGTGTATTCACAATTCAAAAATAGATGATCCCCTATCTCTTCTTCCTATTTGCACAATGGGAACATTGTGGGGCACTAATATCCAAACTTTGCTAACCTATCCACCATGAGGAACCTTCCTTGTGACGTAGCCTAGGTGAATAGGCCCACCTTTGGGAGACAAGATTTATTCTAGCAAATATTTATAGGAAACTTGGATTCAAACACCCCTTGTCTCTAACATTATGGCATATCCATCTTTTTCTTTGTACTTCCCACTCACTGAGGCATTCCATATTAAGAAATCACTGCCTTACCTTACAAAAATCTTCCTTGCTCCATCACCTCCTCATATGTATGCCTTCACCACCTCCACACCAAACCCCAACTACCATATAATTTTCAATTGATAAAACATATCACTGTGCTTGGGTGATTGCACGAATCTCTTACCCTATCTCCCCATTCTTGCTATGTCCTAATTTTGACCTACTCCAAAGCCCCCAATTCTGCTAAATTGGGAAGGCCCTTCCAAGAATCTTCCCAAAAAAGAGTGGATCTTCCATCCCTAATCTCCTAGGTGAGACGATCTTGAATTAAATCTCTAGAGTTCTTCATGAAATTCCATATTCAAGAGCCACATGGAAGATATCTAGTTATGAAGATACTATTATCCTCACCATCCAGATACTTAGCCCTTGGGATTTTAACCCACTTCAGATCATGTTTTGTATGAAGTTCCCATATCATTTTTCCCCCAATGCTTTGTTCTGAAGGAATAGATTCTTCACACCAACCCCATCCAATTTCTTACTTTCACATTCTTTCAGCCATTTTACAAGTGGGAACTTGTGCTATTTCAAGTTCCCCTTCTAGAAAAAATCCTTCATCTTCTTGTCGATATCTTTTCTAGCCTCTACCACCAATTGAAGGCACGAGAGCATGTAAATCAAAAGTGCAAGAATGGACGATTTAAGAAATGATAACCTCTCATCCCATGAAAGCCATCGAACCTTCCAAGAAGACAAGCTCTCCTTCAATTTTTCTTTCAGAGTGCTCCAAATGTTTCCATATTGCACTCCTTTTGCAAGAGGAAGTCCTAGGTATCTACATGGAAGAATCCCTTTTCTAAAGCCTAATATACTCAAGATTTGTTCTTCTCTATCCCTACTAGTATTGATAAAATAATTTTTTTATTTTTCAATACTTATCTCATATCTTGAAGCCAAGACATACTTATCCAGGACTTCTTTTAGTCTTCTAGCCTCCCTAACCATAGCAGAACCAAATAGCATTGTGTCATCTATGAACTATTGATGGGTTACTGCAGGGAGACTACTAGTGACTTGAAGACCCTCCAACCATCCATCATACTGAGCTCTGTTCACCAATCTCCTAAAATCCTCAACCATGATTATGGATAGAAAGGGGGCGAGAGGGTCTCCCTATCAGAGACCCTAAGAGGTGTTAAAAAAAACCTTCTGAAGAGTTGTTCACAAGGATTGCGAATCTTAGGCATGCTACCAAACCAAAGACCCAATCCAACCATTCCTTCTGAAATCCAAAGGTTTCCATCACCTTGAAAATAAAATGCCAACTAACCCTGTCCTATGCCTTTCTAATATCAAGTTTCAATAGCATTTCTAACTTCTTCAACCATTGAGAGGAATGGATAACTTCCTATGCTATGATAACACCATCCAAAATTGATCTTCCTAGCACAAAGCCTATTTGTTCTTCTGAGATAATTGAAGGTAGAATCCTTTCCAAGTGGTTAGCAAATACCTTCACCAATATCTTATATAGAGTATTGCATGATATTGGCCAAAATTCTTCCCAAGATTTTGGTTTTTATGTTTTTGGTATTAGTGTTATCAATATGTTGTTTAACTCCTTGATCACAAAGCTTGTGGATATGGAGTCTTCAAATGCCTCAATGATATCTTGTCCCACAAAGTCCCAACACTTTTGGAAGAATGTCATTGGGAATTCATCAGGCCTCAGTGTATTATATGAATGTTACTAAAATACCACCGCTTTCACCTCTTATTCTATGAATTTGGAATGTAATGCCTCCCTTTGTCCTAAAGATACCAATCTAGTAATTTTCCTTAACAAATCATTTTGTGCCTCTGAATTGGACCCATCTCAATAATTTAGCAGGTTCTAAAAATATTCAACTACTGCTTCATTTACCTCCCTTGGATCATCCAATACCCTATCATCTGACAACTTGATGCTCAAAATTCTAGTTACTTCCCTTCACACCTTAGTGGAGTTGTGAAAATACTTCATGTTCTTGTCCCCAACCTTTAGCCACATCTCTTTGGATTTTTTTCTCCAAAATATTTCTTCTTTCAATAGGACTTCATTCAATTTTCTTGTCAATTTGCTTATCCTCTTGATAACTATTTTCATCCATACCATTCTAAACCACCTTATTTGTGACCAACCTGAATGCTTCTTGGATCCTGCTCATTTCCTCAAAAATGTTCTTGAAACATTTTTTGTTCCATTTCCTTATGTTTTGCTTTATTTATGTTAGTTTTGTTACTACATTGGACATCTTGGAACCTCCTAATTTGCATTCTATCCACCACTATTTTATGAGATTCAAAAGATTTGGGTCTTTGAACTACATCATTTCAAATTTGAATGGACAACTTATTGGCCTTTTTTCGTTGTTTATTTTTAGATGAAGTAGGAAATGATTAGAACCAACACCTGACACTATCTTAAAATCTAAAGTGAAAGGAAATAGTCCTAGATTTGCTTTAAAAAAGAACCTATCAAGATTTTCTGCTATATTGCAGTAACCTTTTCTCCTATTCATCTAGGTAAAACTACCATTCCTCATTTGAATCTTAATTAACATGTTACTTTGTACAAAGTTTATCAAATTTTTTTGAGTTTGAAGTACCATTCTCACTCCCCCTTTCTTATCTACAAATATCAAAACTGTATTGAAATCCCCCAATGATGTAAAAATCCTTCCCATGGTTGTTAAGCACCAAACCTAGTTCTTGCCATACATGCCTTTTTTTAATGCAAGTTAAAGGACCATAAACATTAATTAATAAAAAATATAAATCTGAAATGAGGCTTCTTACCTAACACATGATCCAATGTTTTCTACTCACCACTTCCTCTACCAGTATAGATTTTAGTTTCTAGATAGTCATCAAACCGTCGGTGGTGCCATCCGCATTTACCCCTATCATTCTCCAATGCTTCAATTTCCTGCCAAACTTGATCTTCTCTTTATCTCCTAACTTTGTCTCCTAAAACAATCCTATATCAACTTGAATTGTTTCTAGTTGATTCCTAATTAGGAATCACTTGTTAGGAATGTTTAAGCCCCTAACATTCCATGTAATTATTTTCATTGTTGTTCAAGAATAGCTTCACTCTTCCCTACTTTCAACATTTCATTGATCTTCTTTTTCCCTACACCTTCCCCATCCCACTTGAGCGTCTCTTGGTTCAGAATCCTTCCCCATTTCTTGCATTCTTTGTAATCCATTGTGGATTTTTTCATGTCCTTATGGCTTATGCCCAGTCTTCCAGTCTCAAAAGAGGTAGTTTGTGTGATTTATCTCCTCTTACCTAATTTCAGACAACTTTCTTCTTCAAAAGACAGATCCTCTTCTTCTAAGACTGGATAATGTGTACAATCTTCAAACATATTTCCTGCATCCTCCTCCAAAATATTAATCTTTATAACTTTTTCTAGCAACACTAGTTTAGTGCCCACCTCTATCAAAGAATCAAACTCCACCTCTTTGCAACTTTCCCCTAGAATATCCAACACCATTGAGATTTTTGCATTTAAATTTTCCCCTTGATCATTCACCATCACCTTAGACTCAAACTTTTCCTCCATCCTCTACCTAGGAGGAACCATATTCTCCTTTAACCATTTCAAAGAATTGATGTCTGAAGCCACCCATTGATGTATATAACCTAGCAACTACCCACAATATTCCATGCCTTCCATATTCTCTTCCACATTCAATCCTTTTTTGTGGATATCCATCAGCTCCACCTTATTGGGTTGGATCTCACATTTATATTTTTGAGTGTGCTTCGATCAAACCTTGGTGGAGGAACCATCTTGAGTTATCATCACAATGTTTCTTTCCCTTACTAGATGCCTTGTTTGAGAGCCTACATCCCAGGGTTTTAACTAGACCAAAGTAGGGGAGTGAATCTTCCACTAGGGTTTGCTTCCAACTTATGTGAACCAAGATTAGTTCTATTTCTTTCAAGATAACCTTGTTAGGTTTGTTTTTGATGTATATTCTAACATGTGTGTTTAGTCCCTTCAGATCCCTCCTTTATTCTATGCATAAAAGGGTTCCCAAGAAATTTCCAATCTCTTCTAGGATGCTTGGTTCCCAAAATTCCATCATAAGATTGTGGAGCTTATACCAATCTTGCACCACCTCCATTTTGTGGTTTATTGTTTTGAATCTAGCCATCAACCAATGAATGTAGAAGCCACAACCATCCAATACCCATATTTCATTCACAATTTCCTCCCTAGTGTCACTTGAGGGAAAAACTATGAGAAAGTAACCGTTAGAGAGCACATTGAATTGCAGATTTCCCCCCCACTTTTCATGCCACCACTTTTTTAGACTTTCCCAATTTAACTCTTTTCCATACCATCTAGCTAACAACCCTAGGCTTTCTAGTCATAATATCTCTACTTGAAGCTTATCCAAGCTTAGAACTAGGGATATTCTTTCATTTGGATTCAGACTATTGTCATGCTATTTTGTGTTCCCTTGCTCATTTTATTTTAGCTTTTCATTCTAGGTGTCGCCTTCCAAATTCATGTACCACATTTACACATTGCCCCTTCTAGTTCCTTTGAACCATCTAGGGTTTTCACCCCAACTCTGATTGCCTTCCATTTTATAGAATCCAGCATTGCCTTTCCACCCTTGGTCTTGCTACCTAGGCCTTTAAAATTCTTGGTTTCCAAACCTTCTCCTTCCTTTCCAGCCAAAGTGATCGGTATGTCCTCTTTTCTACCCTTGTGTTTTTTACTTTATACATGGCTCATTTGAGGCCTGGTGCATGACTTTCTCTTGGGAAATATCTTCTTCTGCTTCCCTGTCCCACCTGCCTTCTCTCCATATGCCATTGAAATTTTCCTACATTTGTTGCCTTCTAGCTTCAAAACAACCTTGTCCCATCACTAAACTATTGTGCTGCACCATCCTACTTCACCTCACCTACCACTCATGGCATGCCAAAAAAATAAATTTAAGCTAAGTGTAGGTTAAAATATTTTTGAATCTAATTTTCTACAAATATTTTTCTTACATATTTTTCAAATTGTGTTAATAACCTATTCAATTTTTATCTTCAAGTTGCCTAACTTTTTTTTCTGAAATTTAATTGCCACTTAAGGGCCTATTTTGGACCCCCATGATCCTACACTAACCTAGGAGAAAATCACAAAGTGGGATAAGATGGTGACAAATTTGAAGAATCAATTCATACCTGCTACTTATGAAATTGAATTACTAAAAAGATTACAAAACCTGAGGAAAAAGGAGAATTTTGTGGAGTACACTAATTTTTTTTATAAGATGTTCATTAAAGTTGGACATAGTGAAGCAAGAAAAGAGAAATTTGCATGTTACATCAATGGACTAAGAAAAAACATCCAAGAAGAGTTGAGCCTGATGAAGATGGAAATAGTTGAAGAATACTATTTTATGTTGAAGATAGAAGAAAATCTAAACAAGAAGCTTGAACAAAGACAAAGAAGTGTAAGAGGAAGATTCTAGAGGAGAGGATCACAATTCTGAGAGAGAAGACTATGTGTAGAGAAAAAAAATGATGGGAAACCCTACCCCAGTGAAGAGGACAATAATTCATACTAGAGAGGAAGAGAGGACAAAAATTTCTACCACAATTATATAGACAAGGTCAAAATTCCTATCACAATGATGGATATAGGAGGGATGAAGATATGAGAAGAGACCATTGCGAGGAACTTGTTTGAAGTGTGGAGGTGAAGGACATAAATCCTTCTAATATCATTAAGAAATTACCTATTGGATCCTCTAGTTTAGTTGGGAAACTAGAGAAAGGTGAGTCATTATTAATGATGCGAGCTTTGATGGAGGAAGAGGTGATTGAGCAACCATCATAAAGGAAGAATTTTTTTAGGACAAGATGTAAGTCTATAAGAAAGGTATTTAAAGTTATCATTCCTAGTGGTAGTAATGATAACTTATTTTTGGAAGAGATGGTAGTCAAGTTAAATTTGAAGAGGTTGAAACATCCAAATTCCTATAAAATAGCATGGATTTAGGATGAACATAAGATCTTGGTAAGTGAGTAGTGTTTGGTGAAATTTCATATAGGATCTGAAATATAGAAAAAAAGGTTCACTAAAATGGATGGGAAATGGTGTGTGTGGGACTATCTTTCTATTAATTTCATTAGGAAATGAGATCCCCCAAAGGTAGGATTTTCTTTCAACCCTAGGTGAGTCAACCCTATGGGAGATATTATAGATTTCCTTATGAAAATATAAGGTAAGATATGCCTAAGCAACACATTGGGGAGAAAAACTAAAAATAGTAAATGAACTCAATTATGTAATGCAAAACTTGAATCATCAATTTAAAGCATAAAACAATAAAAAATAGTAGAATTATGGAAGATCTGAGATGGGTAAGTTGATGATTACCAATCACCAAAAGTTGTTGTTTAATTTCCTCTTGAGATAGATTTGGCCTAGGGTGAATGGGTCTTACTACATAGATCCAAAATTTGATTTCATAGTCCTTTGATTCTAGATTTGCACTCCTAATTCCTATAGATCTCACTATCAAAAAGTTAGAATTAAACTCAACAAATAAGATTCTATGTCTTGAAAACTTTGATGAAAACTTTGAAAACTACAAAAATTCACTTTTGATCAATCTTCAATTCTTCTACACCTACAAATCTACAAACACAAAGAGAGGGATTTTTATTTATTTATTTATTTTTGTAAATGGGGGTTTTCCTTGGTCAAACTCCATTTTGGTAATTAAACCTTGAGATGAAATGAAACATGAATGGAAGGAATGATGAATGAAAACTCTCTTGTTGCAACTCACCAAACCTTTGAATGTATATCCTTAGAGGAATGAAGTCTAACACGTCTCTAAGGTCTTGATCTTGCATGAGATGGCTTGGTTGGATGTTAATATGCTTGAATTTTGACTTGAATTCTTAAAACCTGCATCAGAATGTTAGCTCCAAAAACATGCTTAGATGAAAATAAATTTTACATGATTCTTGAGATATTGAATGTTGTTGTAGATGACTAATAAATCCACTCTCCAATGCTCTTGACAATAATATTTGCTCTTGTGAAAGTTTCCTTAATGTTAGATGTTTTAAATTGATAAAAGATTATGCATTTATAGGTGATTTTCTAATTTCTTGACAATTAAAATTCAAAATCTGACAATTCCAACTTGAATTGGGATCATTAAAATACTACCAAAAATATATTTTAAATTGGGTTATGGAATCTAATGGGGACCCATTTTATCTTGGGTGAATGGGTCATAGGACCTAAATCATTTTCAGAGTGTTTAATTTGATGTTTGTAATTGTTTAATATATGTTCTCCTTTCAGAAAATGGGACTAATTAGGATTTTAAATACATAATTGGGCCCATTAGAGGCTTAATTAAGTCCATTTTAATTAAGGGACCCAAACATAGTGTGAAAATGTAAAGGTGTACATTTTTCTACACTACAAGATCATATAGTGATGAAGGGTTGTGTGATATTATGCCCATGGATGCATGCCATTTATTATTAGTAAGGACATTGCAATATGATAGGAAATAAAATCATGATGGAAGGAAGAATACCTAAACTATGACTTCAAATGAGGAGAATTATATTGATACCTTTGGGAGAAGAGGACAAAAACAAATTTTGTAGCATTGCCAGAATATGTTTAGTAGATGGAAGGAATTTTCTAGAAGGACTGAGGCACGATAAATTATGTCTTGCATTGATTCCAAAGAAGTATAGTGATCCTAAGGAAAGGAATTCTGCCACAAAGGATGAAGATCCACCAAAGATTGAAGTAGTAGAACTATTGATATAATATGGAGATGTCATATCAAAGAATGTAACAAATGGATTACCACCAATTGAGAGCATCAATCATCATATAGATCTAATATGAGTTGAAATTTTCCCTAACAATACAACACACAATATGGCACCTACAAAATTGTGGAGTTAAATAGGTAGATACAAGAATTGTTGAAGGGAATGATCAAAGTGAGATTAAGCTCATGTGTAGTACATGCTATACTAGCACCAAAGAAATATGGAGAGTGGAGAATGTGTACAAGAGCATTCAATAGGATCACTTTCAAGTATAGATTCCCATTACCAAGAATGGATGAGGGTATGTTTAGGATCATCATGGAATAAACAAGCCTTATGTGGCAAGAAATTTAGAAAAATCAGAGTTAGACAACTTGACTTAAAAATTTGAATAAGTTATCTATATTATTTCAAAAATATGTAAGAATATAATCTGTAGAAAATTTAATGTAGTTTCTAAACTACTAGGTTTTTTCAAAAAAGAAAAAATCTGTTTGGTGAAAATTTGAAATTTCAATGTAGTAGTACTTAAATTTCAAGGAAAAAATAAGAAGTAGGTGTCTGTCTGACCACCCTATCCACAATAATTTATGATAATATTTTTTTATAATATTTTAGATATAAGTAGAGGACTCATGTCCCAATGTGATGCATATATTTTTGTAATTTTTTTCCAAGTAAATAATTAATTATGAATTTTTTTATTACAACTTCTAAAAAATATAAAAACTCGCATGTCTGACCACCTTAACTTGGTCAAAACTTCATGAACTTCAATTTTTATTTTTTTAATCCTATAGTATGTGAAGCATAGAATGTGACGCATGTTTTGGATTCAAAAAATGTGATACCGTTTGAAAGCTATAGATGCTTTTCAATCAGTCTATCAGTCAGGACTTTAATTGTAATTCGAATAGAAAATGAATAATAATTACTTATTAAATTCAAAGAAAAGCATAATTTATTTTGGTGGAAATATGAGAATCTCCTTTAAAAATCCTTTTCATTTTATCAATTTTGGGTAAAAAAAAGTCATCATCCACATACCCATCATTATCCTGCACATACACATGACATTATGGATTGTTTGAATGGAGCAAAGTATTTCACAAAGATTGACCTATAGAGTGGATATCATCAAATTAGAATCAGAAAGGAGATGAATGTAAGACTACTTTCAATACTATTGTGTTTCAAGGTGTGTTCCCTTGGTATCCTTATGTTGTGTAGGGAAATGCTCAGGTTCATGTCATGGTTTAACCGCTTCCCATGGATTCATTAACTCTGCCGATTGTATCAGTCATTAATAGGTCAATATTTTGGTGCAATGAAAACCATTTGTGTAACAATTGGTATCAAATCCTAGGTCACAAGTTCAAACCCCTCACTTGAGCTAGGGGAATTGTTGCATGGTATGCACCATTGGTCTCCTTGTGATGTGCAACACATTGCTCATGTTTGTGACATGACTTAACCACTTCTCATGGATTCATTAACACTTGAAGTTATATCAATCATTAACAGGTTGATATTTTGGTGCAACAACAACTATTTGTGCAACATAATGAAGGATTATATGAGTGGTTAGTGATGCCTTTTGGGTTGACCAATGCCCCTAGCACCTTCATGAAGTTTATGAATGAATTATTGAAGAAATTCTTGGGTAAGTTTGTTAGTGTCTATTTGGATGATATTATAATATTTAGTAAGACTAGAGAAGAACATTTGTGGTACATTATACAAGTATTGTAGAGGTTGAGAGAGGCAAAGTTTTTGAAAATTTTCAAGAAGTGTAGCTTTATGAAGATAGAGTTGGTATCTTGGGTTTTTTCATTTCTACTAAAGGATTGAGGATGGACCCTGAGAAGGTTAGAGCAATTGTTAAGTGTCCTACAACAATAGATATTGGAGAGGTAAGATCATTCCATGGACTAGAAAGTTTCCACTGCAAATTCATAAGGAGCTCTAGTAGCATTTATGCACCTATGATAGAAAAAATGAGAGGAGATATGAAAGATTTTAAATGGAGATCTGAAGCACAAAGAAGTTTTTAATTGTTGAAGTAAAAGGTGATAGAGCAAATAGTGTTAGCATTGCTTTATTTTGACAAAGTACTTCAAGTTGATTTTGATTCCAGTGGAAATGTAATTGGAGAATTGTTTAGTCAATAAGGGAGACCAATAGTGTATTTCAGTGAGAAGTTGAATGATGCTAGAAGATACCCAATTTATGATCAAGAGTTCTATGCCATAATTAAATCCTTGAAAAGGTGGAGACATTACTTGTTTCCTAAGGAGTTTATGTTGTGAATTGACCATCAAGACTTGTAGTATTTTAATAGTTAGGGAAAGTTGAACCAGAAACATATGAGATGGTCAGAGTTGTTGCAGAGTTATACATTTGTATCGAAGCATACAAGTGGTAAATCAACTAAAGTTGCAGATTCATTGATCAATAGAAGGAATTTTTTGACATAAATGAAGCTAGAAGTATTGGGTTTTGAGGTACTGAGACATATGTATGAGGATGATCAATATTTTTCTTTAGCATGGAAAACATGTAAAGAACAAGTAGTGACAAATAGGATTCAATGGTTGGATTATTTCATTCAGGAAAATATACTATTAAAGGGAAATCAGTTGTCCATTCTAAGGAGTTCAATAAGGGATAATTTGATAAGGAGAAGTATAGTGGAGGACTATCAGGACATTTTGGGGTAGATAAGATAGCAGCTTTGGTGAGTGAACACTATTTTTGGCTGTAAATATATAAGGATGTCAAGAAGTATGTTCAAAGTTACAGAATCTATGAAGTAGCAAAAGGGAGTAGTCAGAATACTAAAATGTATAAGCCTTTGACAATACGAGAGAGACCTTGGGAAGATATAATCATAGATTTTAAATTGGGATTACCATGAACACATAGATGGTATGACTCTATAATGGTAGTAAAGGACATATTTTCTAATATGGCACATTTAATTCCTTGCAAGAAGACTAATGATGTTGTGCATGCCCCTGGCCTATTTTTCAAGGAGATTGTGAGATTGCATGGATTACCAAAGAGTATAGTCTTAGATAGGGACACCAAGTTCGTTGGATACTTTTGGAGGAAATTTTTGAAGAAGATGAAGACAAAACAGAAATTCAGTTCAACATATCACCCACAAACCAATAGACAAATATAGGTAGTAAACAAGAGTTTGGGTAACTTATATAGATGTTTGGTTAGAGACCAATTGGTACAATCACAGATGGAGGGTCTAGAAATGATTGTCCAACCATGTAACCTGGAATTCAATATAGAGAAAATAACACAATAAATTCTCAACAAGCATGAAATATCATTGATTCAATAACTTCCAGTATTACATGCATCATATTCCTTATATCTAGAATGATTAGGGCTCATAGGATTTCCACAAGGCCTTATTACAATCCAAAGCCCTGAAGGCTAAATCTAATTATCTAACTCCTAATCAATAAATAGCTATCTAATTTCCAAAGGATTACAAATGATATTAAATATGAATCTCAAACTCCAATTATCATCCATTTCAACCTTAAGGGTTTAAAAACCCAAAGAAAGATCAAACATGTAGGTTAGCCAAGAACATGAAAAGATAACCCATCGTGAAATGGAATGTATTGCAAATCTCCAAGAAAGTTTCATTTGGACTTAAAATGCCTCAATGGTGTTCCATTAAGCCCCACACATTTTAGAAAAGGTACACACAACCAAATTGAGCCAGATAGGCCATAAAGCTCTATATGAGAATTGATAGTGAAATTTTGAGAGTGATAACTTTCTGTAAAGAAATACAAATCACATGAAATCTGGATATGTTGAATATGATTTCATTTAGAACCAAGATCCTACTTTGTGAGCTAAGAAATGATAATGTGATAGAATGTGAAAGAAACGGCTGAGACAACTATAGAATAAACTATAAGAAAAGAAATGTTTTTGGTTGATATAGGATTTCTTGACAACCAAGGATGCTTTTGCATCAGTATGAAATGCTTCTTTCCAATAAACATCAAGTAGATTCTCTTCCATTAGCATGGTCTTTTCCATCTCTTGAATAGTATTATTCTTTCTTTCCATTGCCCAATTCTGCTAAGGAGTTCTAGCAATAGATAGATGCCTCCTTATTCCATGTTTTCACAAAAAAATAAACTCATTTTATGTGAGATCACCTCCTCTATAATATCTTAAGCACTTGATTTTAGCATTCATTTCATTCTCTTTTGTTGAGTTGAAAATGTTGAATCTACTAAAAGCATCAAATTTATCTTTGAAGAATGTAAACCTTGTTATCCTAGAGAAATCATCAATAAAAAGCATTAAATACATTTCTCCTTTGAGAATTTTTTTTCTGGTAGGTCCCCACAAAATAATATGTATCAACGCCAATGGCTTATAGGAAGAATACTCTTTAGACTTGAAACTTATCCTTGGTTTCTTTCCAAATTGGAATTCCTTGCACACAATACTTGCAAGCTTGATTATCTTGGGCATATCTCTTACTGCGATGTAAAGAGCTGATCTTCACAAGATTGTCAAAAGTTAATGTGTCCCATTCTCCTATGAAAAATCCAACATTCACTTGCTTGCAAAAAAATACAAGTTCTCCCATTGACATCCCTTAGACTACGTATGTCACCATTAGTCTTGGATCCTTCTATAACCAATTTTATAGACTTTCCTTTTTTTCTTTCATATCCTCTTTCATTTAATATGAGATTATAACCATTTTTGCACATCTGACTCACACTAAGAAGATTGTTCTTGATACCTTTAACATAAATACCATCTTCTTTTTTTGGTGCTTTACATCAATACTAATTGTATATTTTCCATAAATTTGTACTAAAGTATATTCTCCAAGCTTGAATATTCCTTCATTCCACTTCAAAAGCTTGATAAACTTGCTCCTATCCCCTATCATGTGGTTGGAACAACCACTATCAATCACCCAAGAGTTTTCCTCGTCTTTTGCATGAAAAGTAGTGCATATAACACTTGAATCTTTAGTTTTATCTTCAATCTTCTTAACACCCAAAAAATAGGATTTCATCCTCATTATCTGGACAACTAGAATCATCATCCCTTGAAGAGCAAGAATATTCCTTAGAGTAGAGACTCCTTTTGAACTTATTTCTTCTAAAATATTTTTTTGTCATTTTAAAATATTTTAAGGGAAATTTAGAAGAAAAATGACCAACCTCTCCACACTTAAAACATTTGAAAGGTATTTTACCTTTATACTTGTTAGTACCCCTTTTCAACTTCCTTACAAAATTTGATTCTTCTTCATTAGTGTCACTAATTAGATTAGTTTCATCATGCATCTCCTTCTTACTGGCTTTGAAAGTTGTTTCCTTCTTTGGGAATTCTTTTTCAAATTCTCTCATTTCAAATGTAGTGAGGGCAACATTAGTTGATTCATTGAAAGTTTATCGAATCTCTAGATTCCTCGATAGAGGATACTTTAGGACTATAAGTTGTAGTAAGAGATCTTAGTACCTTTTTTTACCACTAATAGTTCTTCTATTTCTTCAACAATTATCATTATTGTATTGACCACTTCATCTACCCAAATATCTTGCAATATCTTCATCTTTTGACATTTTTAAGATCTCAAACTTGCCTCTGTAGATCTATAATGTACCTTGTTTTACTTTGATATCTCCTTCATAGATTCCACTAAGCTTTTCCTAGACCTCCTCTGCTGACTTGTAGTACATTATTTTTACAAGATCAAAATCTTCTAGCCCACAAATAGCATTCTTCACCTTTCCATTATTCTCATTGGCTAGAATATATTCCAGATCAGTTGGAGGAGTAGCAAGAACAACATAACCATCCTTGATTGATTGTCAAACCCCAAACCCTAAAGAGGATAGATAGTATTCTATCTTGAATTTCTAAAAGGAAAAATTTGATCCATCAAACCTAGGCACCTTGTGAGACCCTTCTTGTGCCATCTTGGATTTTCGTCAAGCTATTAGACTTCTGCTAAGGAACTAGGCTCTAATACCAATTTTTGAATGCACCAAAATACCAAGAGTGGGTGAATCAGTATTCTATCAAATTTCAAACTCTCTAGAACAAATAGATACTTCACACTCTACCGTAAAAAAGAAATTGATAGATGAAAATAATGCACAACAAAACACAACACTAGATATATGTGGAAAACACCACATATGAGAAAACCACTATGACAAAAACTACTAGGAGTTGTACTATCCTAATCCAACCTCAAAACAAGAAGAACAATTAAGACTTTTTTTTAGGGCTACAACCTAAGGAAGCTACTACTTCCTGATAATAGTTTTAGGTCACTTCGATGGAAGCTAAAAACCCCTAATTATACTTTTTTTTAAGGCTAAAAAGCAAGGAATCTACTACTCCCTAATATAAGAGAGAACTAGGGAATGATTAAAAAATGATAGTTCGTCCATTGTCTAAAACTGATAATTAAGTTAAATCCTTTTGATGATTGCATTTTTTCTTTGTCACTTCTCTTTTGATGATTGTAATTCTACTTTGTCTCTTCTTCAAATTTCTTCTCTCTTGCCTACTATCTCACTAATTTCAACATTTTAGAAGGGTAAAAGCACAAATATGTAAACAAAGATTTTGGCAACCCTAATGGTTTATGCTCCTTCTAGGGTTTCTCACCTAAAAGGAGGAAAGATTGGGGCCAAAATATAATGTTAAAATTCAAATATTAAAGTAATATTGGTGCAATGTGCCTATATGAGATGATATAAATTTAGAAAATTGAAGAAAGATGATGATTACTAAATGAAACCTAGAGAAATGTAAGTTGTTTGAAAACACATTGTGATATGCAAAAATACTTAGAAATTAAAGTAAACTACAACAAAAACAGGTGAAATTGAAGAAGTACACCTTTAATCTTGTTGGAGACTTAAAATGACTTTTCAAATGCTGCTAATCTTGATTTTTAGGCCTAGTGGGACTCATTTGCCATTCTGGGCGAATTAGTCCCAGATTTGGGAAACTGTTCCAGAACCCATTTCAGACAAATGGGTATCCAAAACTGCAAAAAACCAAAACTAGGCTTCTAAATGGGAATCATTCACCACCCATGGTGAATGAGTCCACTTTTGAATTTTTGAAGATTCAAAGGTGGAAACTGAAGTCTCTGGTTTGCTCTTCGGTTCCTAATAGGTGTCTGCCTCCGAAAGTCTGATTTTTGAACTTGAAAGTAACTTTTTTTTATATTTTTCCTTAGAAAATGAAGAGAAGACTTAAAAAACTTTGCAACTTGAGTCTTAATTATTTCCAAGTTTCCATGATACCTCAATTTGCAAACACACAAGAAGAGAAAGAGAAATGTTGGATGTAGGGCATGGGGGTTTTCCTTGGTCAAACCCCTTTGTAGGTAATTTAACCAAAATGATAAAAAAATGTAATGAAGCATGAAAAAATATAGTTAATACCTTTCCATTATGTTTTATCTTGAATTTTTGTAGCAAAACATGAAGAATCTGCCCTTGAATCTCTTAGGAAGCTATCTTGATGACTTGCAATGATGAAACCCTAACTTGTTTGATTTGAAAGAGAAGGTGGATGATGAATGAGTTGTGAAATTTGTTAAGAGATGTAAATTAGGGTTTGGAGAGATGATTTTATAGGAAATTCACCTTATTCACCCTTTAATTGGATCCCTAAGGCTGACATGAAGAAAAATTAAACTTAAAACCTATTTTTTCCCACTTAAAAGTCAAAAATTCCCAAAATGGGACTCATTCACCACCTTGGGTGAATCAGTCCCACCTGGTAGGGACTCATTCACCACAGATGGTGAATTAGTTATAGAAGGGCCCATTTACCAACTGGGTTGTTGGGGAATGTAGAAATCGGGTTTATATGATGATTTTATTAGGTATTTGATAAAATTATGCCCCAGGATGCACAATATGGGACAATAGGGGCCTATTAATGATGATGTGAAGGTCAATTAGGGCTTGGGACACAAATTTCAATGTGAAAGTGTGATTAAATACACTTTGTAATACTAAAATGAGGTCCACATAGCCTAGAAAGGCACATCTAATGCGAATGTGTAAGACATTACAACATTAGATTAAAGTTAACTTTAAGTCACAATCCTTCTAGATTAATGTGATAATGCAATTAAACATAATTTATAATGTTAATTAAGGGAAAATGGGTTCATTAAGTCTAGAGAAGCCTTAAATTCTTTTACAACACTTTACAACATCTTTACACGACATTGATAAATGCATTTGAAAGGGTCCAAGACCTAGTGTGGATGTGAAAAACTCCTCAAAACACCAAATCAAGGTCTCATTAAGTCCAATTTGTCATCAATTATTCCCAAATCAAGCAAGCAAAAAGGGATACTTTTCCATGTGCATAGTTATCCCCCACTTTAGTGATAGCATAGACCTGCTTCAAACTCATAGTAAAGTATACATTCAAAAAGAGTCCAAGTGTACCAATGTGGTCTAGGATAACAAAGTTAAAGGAAGCAGTTAAGCCCCCAGGATTCCAAGATCCTAAGTCAAACAAACATGAGTGCAAAAAGGACACACACAAGGTGAATGATTTGTGGCAAGACAAGATACATGAACATACAATGGTAAGAACTAGAATGAAGAGAAATGGAAATGAGGTGGATCAAGATTTGATCACTTTTCCAGCTCATTGTGGATTAGATCAAGGCTTTTTTGTTCAGAAAAGAAATGTATACTCACTTTGGTCTAATGAAACTCTTGGCTATCTACCGGGTGAGAAGGCCAAAGTATACTCACTCTAGGTCCATAGAAATTTTGGTTTACTGCAGGGTGAGAAATCCACAACATACTCACTCTGGGGCCACAAAACTTCTAGTTATCCACGGGGTGAGAAATCCACAAGGTGGCTATGGGGAAAATTCATGCCTCAGAATGGGCTTTCTTGCTCAACCATCCAAAGTTATACCTCGTGATAACTTTAATAAGGTGCCACAAAAGAAAATTGTTTTCAAGGGCTATGAGGTAAGAAAAACTTCATATGCTTGACACTCATAGACATTGTTAATGCAAGGTAGCGCATGGAATGTTCAAAGGGATTTTGCTTAGTTCATGAAAGGTCTCATCTTAGGGAACATTGTGCTTAATGTTTTCAAGAGACAATGTCTCAAAAGAATTATATTATGCTCTTGGAGGGAATCAAGCCCAATGACTCCACCAAGAAAAGGATGCATCACAATAAGAAAAAAATCACACAATGAAATGTGAGTGGTGATGTGTGCTCCCACTTTAAAGCAGTTGCAAACACCATTACTATGAGAAATTTCTTTAAAGTAGAAGAAGGAAAGACATGAGAGATTACTTAGAAAGCCCTATGTCAAGTCATATGTTTTTGAGAAGCTACGTCATGAGAAAGGAAGTATGTCAAATGCGAGCCAATTTAAGACATGTCATCCACATCCCAAGCTTTGTCTTATATGTTCATGAAAGGTTAATGACTATTCAAAAGAGGCAATGGAAAGTGACATACGAGGACAAGGACATTGAACACCTTGCCCCAACTTAATGTAGGACAAAGGTGATCCAAAATTATTGATGAAATGTAGGCAAGATTTAAAATCATTATCAATTAGAAGAATGAGGTGCCCCTACATAAGGAAGAATACTAAACTCCTAAAAATGTTGAATTTTATGATTCAAAGCCTTACACTCATTACTGGAATGATCATGAAATCTATGATAGGCACAAAATGAAGTCGTGTAATAGCATTTCTTTCAATTTCTTAGAGGAAGGGATATCAAGTGATCTTGTAGAAGTCTGGACAAGCTACCCTCTTGATCAATGGGAGAAAGTGGTCCTATGGTTTGCTTGAAAGAAACATCTTCCTTAGTATGAGTTGTCATATCTTTGCAAGACTCTTTCGATTGTGAGATTTTATTCTCTTCTTTATAGGAGGGTTAAAAACCTAATGAAGTCAAATTATTAGTGTCTTGTGAGATAACATTGACATTAAGTGAAGAGTTTCTTGTTTGTGTCATGTTGTGTAAAGGATGATGTTCAAGACCACTAGTGTCAAGGAGCTCAAGATGGATGAATATTAAGGTTGATTTAGGAGTATGTTGTGTGAGATTATTGATTTTGAGTGAAGGCTTGGTGATCTCTATCAAAGGGAAATAACCAAGACCATGAGTGGTTTGTTGTGTGATAGGGTCTATAGGGTTGTGGATACCTTATTGATTAGCATCACATCCTTTTCTACTATATCCAAGTTGTTTCAAAGCTCATACCCTTTTCCATAAAGCATTTTCACTACTTTTGGATCGATTGGTGGTTGGTGATAAACATCATCAAAGGTGGTTGTGTAGTTTGTTTTGTTGTCTAAAGTGGTTGAGGTGGATTTTTTCAAAGGTTCATCTACTTTTTTGTTCCCCCTATTGGAATATTTTTGTATGATCTTTTACTTTCCCATGAATTCATGTTTGAAATCCAAGGAACCCCAATCATTTTCTAATAGCTTCATGACTTATTCAATATGTTATTTTTTGTTGTTCTATTGTACGGGTTCCACTGGTGTAGTTTATGTTGATGTGTTCAAAGGATTTTCTTTGTTTTTCTCAAGTTGTAAGACACTATAAGGCTCAAGATCAGTGTCAAGTGTGTGGATTGTATTGTTGTATATGTATTTCATTTTGTGATGAAGAGTGGAAAGCACACCTTTCATTGCATGAATCCATGGTCTACCTAAGATAAGATTACATGAATGTTTATAAGGCATAACATGGATTGGTGTATTCAAGGTGTCCAATCCAATGGTAAGAGGTATAATGATCACCCCGAGCGGTTTCTTTTTGACATTGTCAAATACCTTAATAGATAAAGAATCGGGTTGAATGGTCGATTGATCAATGCCAAGCCTATCTAGAAGGCTCACACTACACACATTAAGGGAAAAAATAGTATCTACAAGATTTCTCTTTATCCCTTTTCATTTGTATTGTGCTATGATCATGAAAGATTCCTTCTTTTTTTTCACATCCAAAGAGGGGAGTTCACTTTGGTGGAAAATAATGTCATTGTTTATTCCTTGAATGATAGCTGCTATGTCATTTGGTTGTGCATTAGAAGAGACGAGAACTCGTTGTAATGTTGTTTAAAGCATAGTGTGATAGGTAGGTGAAGTATGAAGAAGGTCCCAATGAGATATCCTTGCGGGAGTGCTCTTAAGTTGTTCAACAAGATCATACTCCCTTAATCAAGAGGCACTAGGAAATATAGAATTAGGAAAAGATAGAGAGGTTGAGGTTGGTTGTGGTGGTTGCAGATTTTTTCTAGTGTTGTATTTATGAGCAACTATATTATGACTCAGTTGCTGTGACACATTATTATGAGGTGGGTAAAGGGTAAATTCAGGCGTAGGTGGAGGTGGAGGTTTATGTGATGTTGGGTAAAGGATAAGTTTAGGTATGCTTTGAGTTGAAGGTTTGTGTGAAGGGGGATAAAGGATGAGTTGAGGTTGAATAATATTAATATCCTTTGGTGAATGAGAGTTTAACATGGGCTCTGAATCTTCTTCCGAATGCATAATTTTATTTTCAATGTTATCCTTGTCTTGTATCAAAATATTCTCCCGAGAAGGAGAGTTTTTAGGAGAACAACAAGACACGTGTTCTTGACAAGTAAGGCTTGGTTATTCCAAAATAACTTTATCGCTAATAGGGGAAAAATCAATGATTGGCATTAGCAAGAGTGGGATGATTAGAAGAAGTTCTTAGTTGAGTGTCCATTGTCTTTAAGGTATGTTCCATATTATCTACCCTAATAGGAGAGCTTGCAAGATGGTCATCCAAGTTTGAAGTTTGTAAAGTAGCTTCGTCTTAAGTGGGGGAGGCATCAAGAGAAGGACCACTATGGTTTTCAAATAGATTGTTCCAAATGGTAGGAGCATTAGGGAAGGGAGGATCAAGACTATCATGAATCTTAATAGGGTTATCTTCTAACACCAACCTATCCTCATGGTGTCAAGGAGGGATATTAGGAGAAGGACAATGTTGATTTTCATGGTTACAGAGATTAGGTAAGGTGATGTTTAGAAATGTGTATATGATCTCATGCTCCTATTTTCTAATGTCTTCCCAAGGTGGAAGAGGAGAGGGACAATCAATACTCTCAATACTTGGATCTTTGTTCACCAAGATACCTTCATCACTAACAAGATATGTATTGAGAGAAGAAAGAATATGATTGTTACGATTATCTACACTTGCATCCTCTTATGTTATGACTATAGACACTTAAAAATGACCTAGGCCTGCAAGCTCTATTTTTACTAGTTTCGTCCTAGCATAATTATGACATTTAATTATGTCTTTGGCCCATATTCAACTATTAATTAAATAATTCATAATTGTTTAATTAATTCATGTCCTTTTATTCTTCATGATTATTAAATAAATAAATTCTATTTATTTATTAAATACGTCATTAATTGTCTAAGTCTTCCCCTAATTAAATAAATTTCTAAATTTATTTAATTACCTTTCTTCATTTATTTCTTCCTGATTATTAAAATAAATAAATTTTATTTATTTAGTTAATATGTCACTAATCCTCATAATTAAATGAATTTATGGATTTATTTAATTAATTAATCTTATCTTCTAAATTAAATAATTATCTTTAATTATTTAATTACAAAAATTAATATTCCTCTCATTTTAAATAAATAAAATTATTTAAAATGTCATCACATTCTTAACTGACAGTTCATTTTGGTAAATAATCTTAAAATCAATTATTTATTATTTCACAAAATCCATATTTTGAATTAATTTAATTCAAATTGGTAACTTTCCTTCAAAAATCAAGTAATCGGGTAGATTCTTGATTTTCCAAATCTGATCTTCAGTTCAACTCTTATCTTCTTGATATTCAAAAATCTTTATTTTTGAGTTAATTATCTCATTTATTCTCCACCGTCGATTCGATTCTCTTGGATGAAATCTCGACCACTTGCTTAATGATTTTTCCCTAACCCTAATTAGGGATTATCATATTTAATTTGGGCCTCTGATTTTGGTCTCTGTCAAAAGTCAATCTCATCCGTCCATTCAAAATGGCATTTTCTATAAAATGCCATTTTCCTCTCATTTTTTGATTACACAGAGACATTACACGTTCATGAATTATATTATTATTCTGGCATATTTAGGCATAGGCATTTCACTTGTATTGTCATAGGCATTAGGCATTTAGACTTTGAGAAAGTCCTTCAAAGTTTGTGTAGGACTTCGTCAAGGATTGCTCGCATGTTTGATCTAAGGGCAACACAAATCAGCAAGTTAGAAGGTGTAATGGAGATTAGCCATGGAGAATGAAAACATTGGGTGAGATTGTTCTATTTTATGTGTTTTCGTTTATTGTTCCTTTGCACTTCATTATTTCTTTGGGTTTATGCTTTCAATTCATTTGATAATCCTAAACTTGAAATTAACCCTTAGTTACATTGGTGAACCTGACATATTTGGAAAAATAAAGAGCAATTTTTGGAGTTGGTTTCTTTATGTTGTAGGTTTTGTTTGATTTTTGTTGCAAGTTTTGCATCATTTTGGATAAAGCCCTAGTTTCCAAAGTTTGACCATAACTTTCAAATGGCTATGTATTTCCTCACAATTTTTTTTCTACGGTTTGATGACAACATCAAGAGCTTTCATTCCAAAAATAATATTTTTTGGATCTGTTTTTAATTTTTTTATAATTTTGTTTTTTTTTTCGTGAAGAATCAATTTCGAGAGAAAATTATCAATTTTTTTTAGATATGTTTACATTTATAGAAAGCTCTCTAAATTTTAATAGGGGTATGTTCTTTATCTTTTAAATTTGGATGCACAATTATTAGTCAAACAACATATCTTTTAAAATTGGGGTTTCAAAAAGATTTGTTTATATCTCACCCACAGTTGTAGATCTACTCACAAATTTTTTTTGTAGATTTGGGATGACATTAAATGCCTCCAGTCCAAATATCAGAATTTTTGGAGCTGTTTTGTATTTTTTATAATTTTATTATGATTTTTCATAAAAAATTAATTCCAGGTGTAAAACAGCAATTTTTTCTAATTTGTTTACATTTTTGGAAACTCTTGAGATTTTAGCCAGGATTTATTCTCTGTATTTTTAATTTTACTATCAAAAAAATTTCTAAAAATCAGATTTGTCTTGACTAGCTAACCGTCTAATAGTAAGTGATCAATTATCTTATTAGGGTTTTGGCTTTATTGTTGGTTTTGTGCATGTGCAAAAAATAAACACTTCAAAGGACACATTATCTAACTATTTTTGCAATTTGATAGTCGAAGATCATTATCAAACTACTAATGAATCTTTCTGCAGAATGCATGTTGAAGACCCTAGTTAAATTTTTTGAAAAAGATTGTCTCGTAGTGTAGAAAATCTTTCATTTGGATTAAAATTAACAAGTGTCTACTATGTTTGGTGTGAAATAAAATTTGTGTTATTACCCTCACGATGCAATAATCAAAGTATCCTCTCCCCTTGCACATTCATGCGATCCTAGGTGTAAGAGAAACAATTATTGCCTCTAGAACTTGGGCCTGTTCTGGTGGGAAAAAGTACTCACCCCAGGACAACTTAGACCGGTAGCACCCTGATAGCGAGGGACTTCCAACTGATATATAAAAGTGGATTCTTGGGGAAATCCCAAGAATCACATGTATAGTTTCGATGAGATGGATCCGAAAGGGGATTCTCGCCGCATGGATCATGCCCTACGAACGGAATGCCCACATTAAACACCTTTTGTCTTAGAGTCCAACCTTTTTTGGCCATTGCTTGATATAGGGCAGGGTACAATATCATTCCCGAAGACACTCACTACTGATCCCCTTGAGTAGAAAAGTAGTTCTTGGGAAGTCACTACCCAAGAATTCGAATTTGGTGTGCATGAATGATGTTAATGAGCCGTGGAGGGGAGCCAATGCCACCAAAATTCTAAGCTATCCACTCTTGAGAAGGAAAGGTGTTTATCACCAATCTGGGGTATAAAGGTGGGCTATATCAAGTATACAAACCCTTGGCCTATTGGCCTCATAGGATTGTACTTGTCTTATGTGCACTTGCTTACACTAAAACATCATGCTTGTCAAGTGTTTTCTAGATTTTCAAACAATATACAAAACATTCACAAATATGGACACAAACAATCGACCTTAGACAACTTACACTTTTCAACAAAACATCAAAAAACAATCCCAATCCTCATTTTGAACTTAGACTTTGCATTGTTCATCTTAGTCATCATTTTGAACCTAGATCTTGCATTTATAACATTAATTCCTTAGTCAAACATCATCATCTTAGTCCTTAGTTGACATTTTGGCTTTGGTCACCTTGTCATCTTACATCAATCATTTCCTTAGACAAACATTATCATCACCTAGTCATCCTAGTTGACATTTCAGGAAACATAGTCTTGCATTTTCATCCTTACCGAAAATCCAAAAAACATAGGTTGTCATCATCCTCACATTTAGTTGCCATTCTTGTCATCCTTATCTAAGAAATTCCTTTTTATTGTTGAGACTAGGCTTCAAAGACAGAGAGGACAAATGGAAAACATTGGACAAGATTTCAATCCAAACATCGATAATAACACTTATGACACAAACCAACTTTGGAATTTTATGACCCATTTCACAACATGAACATTAAATCTTCCATGATCACACCATCTTCATCACGAAACCCTTCTAAACCATTCATACAAAGAGACCAAAATGGACAAGTATATGCAGAAGACTTAGAAGCTGTAGCGCAAAATCCTAATATAGTTTCCTTCATAGAAAATTCAGTCTTACACAACCCTCAAAGGTATCTAGCCATGCTTTTGGACCAAGGGGCTATGTTACCATGAGGATTTGACATAAATTCTTTTCCACCTCCATCCGTCTACCCTCACCATCAATAATCACTTAACATAAATATTGCCACTAATTCACAACAAATGTCCACTTATCACCCTTATCCTAATCTTGACAAGGGAAGCCAATTGTCCATTAGTTCATTCTAAACCTCCATGTCATATTATGGCCCCTCACCTATCAATCCCATCCAAGTCTACATGCCTTATCAACCATCTACCAACTCATGTCAAGTCCTCACATCATACCATATCGATCTTGTCCAAGTATCCACATCCTATTTTAGTCGACCTTACACCAATCTAGTCCAAGTCCCCATGTCATATCCTAGTCATTCACATACTAGTCTAGTCCAAGTCTCCATGTCCTATCCTAGTCCTTCATCCATTAATCCTTTTCAAGTCACCCCCTCACAAGCCACATTTAGTCATGAAAATGCTCTCATTGTCCAAAGTCAAATCCCATTGTCGAAACTTGAGGATACATGTCAAAACAAAAGCCCAAAACATGACCTTATAATGTCACCCTCATGTCAAGAACAAGGTAGTCCATCCCATGAACCTATCTTAAAATCCATTCAAGAAGTCCTTCAAGACAATCATGACATCCAAAACACACCTATCCTTAACAACAATTCTATTTCTGATTATATCATCCATGACAACCCCATCTTTGACCAAGACCCTATTGACCAAGAAATCCACAATGATCCACTCCTTGACCTTTATGCCATTTATGATCAAACACTTGACAACCCTATTCAGTCCCCGACTATCAACACTTTCCAAGATGAGACACTTGCCTCCATTGGACCCATAGATGATCTTCCTCCAAAAAAAGAGTCTTCCACTATGGACGTATTTGCAAATGATGAAGCTATAGCTAACTTCATGGGACTATATGATAATGACCATCAAGAAGGTTTTGACAGTGAATTGGAAGCACCAATAGAATCATCTAAACCTGACATGTCGCAAGATCAGACCAAAGATATCAGTCAGAAATATGTCTAACATGACAATGAAGCTAAGACACTTTATCAACTAGGGTCATCTATCTTTGTCAAAGTAGGCTTTCTTCCAGATGAGAACATTACAAGTAGCAGTGCCCACATATACCATAATGGGTTAGCATCTTTCTTTCAAAAAAATAAATACCCCATTGCCAACAAAATTTTTCAAAGCATGCAATATCAAGGCAAAGGACTAGGCATACATGAACAAGGCATTCAAGAACCAATATAGCTTTAGGAAAATTATAGACATCAAGGTCTTGGGTATTCTTCAGTCATCAAATCAAACGATGTTAGTGGTACTTCCTTGATATTGGGGGCAACCTTGTTAGATACAAACATCAAAATTGAGTCCATGAGAAATCCTTGTCATAAGATTTATGTCAACACTCCCTCCATCTGCACCATAAATCATCATTTTCAACCTTCCCTTTCAAACCAACAAAAACAAAAGTCATACTAAGCAAAAGGTGAAAATAAAATGTCAAAGGCCATCAAATCAGACAAAAAGACAAGTGGACAAATGAAATTAAAATGGATCCCAAAGAAAAGTGGATCAAGCAAAGAAAATATGTCAAAAGAAAAAGTCAATAAATATGTGGAACCACAAGACACGAGGACTCCTACATATAACAATTGTCTACCTCCTTCAAAATGGTCATCAAACAAGGCATCTAAGAGTGTTGGTTCCAAATGCCATCCCTCCAAAATCCATCATACACCATACCAAGTTTGGAGAATAAAAAGTGATTCATCCAAACATCCAAACAACCTTTCCATGTCTACCGTCATCTGTCATAACCCTACATCTCGCCTAAAGTCCAAAAATCCCACGTCACAAATCTGACACATCATGGTAGCAACTCTTTACCACAAGGACTCTCATGGAACTCTATCGTGATGTTCGTATTCTAATAAGGCCAACTCTAGTATTAGAAAGGATCACAATGATATCAATCAATTGTATGCAAGCAATATGATCCTAACAAGACAACTCCTTCAGTAAGGTCACTATTGGCATATCATGGCACCAATCTCTACATTGGCACCATCAATAGTCATCTAAAGCATCCAGGCTATCTGCAAATATCAAAAATACAAAAAAAAATGATAAATGATAAAAAATTATCACTTTGATGAAAACCTGGCAAATAGGCGTCTTGGCGACACTAAAAAAAAAAAACAAAACAAAAAAATATTCAAAAAATAAAAAAAGTCAAGAAAATAGTAAAGAGAAAATTTTCGTTCAATGGTGAAAACTTGGAAAAAAGGTGCCCTGGATAAGTACCATGATGAAAACCTGGCAAATAGGTGTCATGTGTAAAATAAATCATCTATGTGGACTTTTACACTTGGGGGCAAGTCGTCTCATTTCCCATGCTTTCCTCATGACATTTACACCCATCCATTTCATCCATATCATTTCCATTCACTTTCCCACCTACCTTGGTCTTGACATAAAACTGGCACACATAAATCATGCTTTTGGAAAATTTTTGACATGTCTATCCTTCGCTCATATATTGTTCATGAAATGTCATGTCACTACTTTTATAACCCCATTATCCTTATGCGACATAGTCCTTCAAAATCATATGACAATTCCCTTAGTCTCATGTCTCCCATCCTTTACCAAGGCCACCTCTCATCCTTTCATGTTTGTCACCTATTTTGGCTTTCCCTTGTCAAATGGTGTAAGGATACTCCATCATCCCTTTTAGTCCTAACCAAGTCATTCCAAATGCAACGAGTCTAATCTATACACGCACATTATCCAAAACATTACTTGATTTTGTTCCAGGCCTAGCTATAGACCTCAATCATTTCATCACATTATCGTCATCCTCACATTTTGGGATGTGTCCTTCCCACGTCAAACAACATTGTCATCACCCATCAATTGGTATTCAACTTGACTAGGGGCACAATCATGTTTGTCCTTGGATTCTCATGTGTAGGCATTAGTCACATGCATTTTTCATGATCCTCTTAAACCATTCAAAAGACAAAAACATCACAAAATGTCCTGAAAAAAAGACAAAAAAATCACAAAATGTCCTAAAAAAAAGACAAAAACATCACAAAATGTCTTGAAAAAAAGACAAAAACATCACAAAATGTCCTAAAGAACGACAAAAACATGACAAAATTCCTAAAAAGGACAAAAACATCGCAAAAAGTCTTGAAAAAAGACCAAAATCATTGCAAAATGTCCTAAAAAAAAGACCTAAAAATTGAAAAACATCTTGAAGGAACCACAAGGAACTATCAAACTATCTCAAAATCCCAAAAATAGAGTCAAAGTTAGTCATATCAGCCAATACATGTCATTATCTGAACTACGTTGTCTCTGCACATTTGCTACGTAGGCAAGACTCATTTTCGAGTCCCCAAGACATTACGTCAGTCCTTTTAGGTTTGTTTAAATAAAATCATGATGCAATCTTTGGTCATTAATACAAAGTCATTGGTTATGTCAAACTACGAGGTCTTTGAGTGTATGACATAGGCAAGGCCATATGTCGATGAGCCCCTAAGGCCACACTAGGTCAGTCCATTAGGGTTCATGGCATCACACTAGCACACATCAAAAGGTCTTCAAGACAAAGAAAATCATTCCCAAACAGATAAAGCTCATAAAGAAAATTATGGCAATCATTTATTCAGCATGACAATCTCATCGACACATATCATCATGACAATATTGACATATGGTCAACACAAGTCAAAATCGGTCAAAGCAAGACAAATCATAATAACTTGTCAAACTGTCAACTCTTGGTTATATTTTAGATGTTTCCTTCTAAAAGATAACCTTTGTCATCCATGCCTTAGGATGTTTCCTTCCTAGGCATCATCATTGTCATTCAACATTTTGAGGTATCCTCCTGACATCTAAGGATCACTCCTCTTGACATCAGTATTCTTCAGATGTATCCTTCTAAAGAACAAACTCTATCATTTATGCCTTAGGATGTGTCCTTCCTAGGCATCATCATCATTTTGAGGGACCCCTTTCAACATTTAAGGGATAAAATCTCTTGACATCAACATTATTCAGGATGTGTCCACCCTGAATTTGACAATTTTTGACATTTGTCATCTTGGCATCAGCGAAACTTTGACACTCTGACATCTCATCATCATCAAACCTGACATCTTGACATTAGAACAATGGATATCCAGATGCACTTGGCAAACACTTAGCACTTGTCTTTTGGCTTTTCATCATGTTATTATTATTTTAACGAGATCCCAATAACAGGATTTAGAGAAGCAACGATGTATCATGATGATTGACACGCATGACTACTAGTTTCTTAGCGAGGTCTTGATTCTGGGATTTAGAAAAATAGCGACATATCATGATAAGGGCTCTATTTTTATATTTTGGAAATCATGTTGCTAGTTTCTGAAGGAGGTCCTGGAAACAGGATTTAGAGAAGCAACGATGTTTCATGAATTGTCCTTGTCCTTTTCTGCTTGTGATTGATTATGACAAAAAGACTAGGGAAATCATGCTCTTAGTTTGAGTCATGATCATCCTTGTTTGTGACTGCTTGTCTTATGTGATGGTACGACCTTGCACACCTTGATCTATGTCATATCATGGTGTTTGTTGGCCATCACAACAATCTGCCCAGTGATGATTAAGAGCAATAAATATAAAAATTTCTATAGTAATGTTTTGAAGGATTTGGTCTAGGAAATAACATGCATCTTCTTTAGTATTTTCATCTTCTCTCACCCATCTCATATAGGCATTGCATCCATATCATCATCCATATCTTTTTCACTAACATTTCTTTGTCTCTTCATATTCTAGTCTTCTCATGAATTTCAAGAGCACACCCGTGATCTTGGAACCCATATGTCCTTTCGAGGGGGCATACCACTACCCTCCTCGTCATTCTTGCTCATCTTATTTTGCACTGGGGCATATTTTTTATTTATTTTCTTTGTCAGAATGTGAGATGCTACATTATGACAAAGAGGGGCAAAATGTAGACACTTAAAAATTACCTAGGCCTGCAAGCTCTATTTTTACCACTTTCGTCCTAGCATAATTATGACATTTAATTATGTCTTTGGTCCACATTGGACTATTAATTAAATAATTCATAATTGTTTAATTAATTCATGTCCTTTTATTCTTCATGATTATTAAATAAATAAATTCTATTTATTTATTAAATACGTCATTAATTGTCTATATTCCCCTAATTAAATAAATTTTATTTATTTATTGAATATGTCACTGTCAATCCTCATAATTAAATGAATTTATGGATTTATTTAATTAATTAATATTCCTCCTCTCATTTTAAATAAATAAAATTATTTAAAATGTCATCACATTCTTAACTGATAGTTCATTTTGGTAAATAATCTTAAAATCGATTATTTATTATTTCACAAAATCCATATTTTGAATTAATTTAATTCAAATTGGTAACTTTCCTCCAAAAATCAAGTAATCGGGTAGATTCTTGATTTTCCAAATCTGATCTTCAGTTCAACTCTTATCTTCTTGATTTTTGAAAATCTTTATTTTCGAATTAATTATCTCATTTATTCTCCACTACCAATTTGATTCTCTTAGATGAAATCTCAACCACTCGCTTAATGATTTTTCCCTAACCCTAATTAGGGAATATCAGATTTAATTTGGGCCTCTGATTTTAGGTCTCTATCAAAAGTCAATCTCGTTTGTCCATTCAAAATGGCATTTTCTATAAAATTTTATTTTTCTCTCATTTTTAGATGACACACTGACACATTGACATACTTAGATATTTCATAGAGATTGTTGCATTATTGTCATATTTCATTAAGTTTTAATCATATTGTCATAGGATTAGTCATTTAAGAAGAAAATCCTTCAAAGTTTGTGTAGGACTTTGTCAAGGATTGCTCGCACGTTCGATCTGAGGGAAACACAAATCAACAAGTTAGAAGGTGTAATGGAGATCAGCCATGGAGAATGAAAACATTGGGTGAGATTGTTCTATTTTATGTGTTTTCGTTTATTGTTCCTTTGCACTTCATTATTTCTTTGGGTTTATGCTTTCAATTCATTTGATAATCCTAAACTTGAAATTAACCCTTAGTTACACTGACATTACTACAAATCTGATAGGTATTAGGAGGGTATGCAATATGCTTATCAAATGTTTTACTTTGATGTCGTAGATTATGTCCATTAAAAATAGAATCATACAAGCCACTTGATATTCTAGAAACATGGAATGCTTGAAGAGAACACATACTAACATGAGAGTAAATAAAGTCCAATGCAATGACTTAAAAATGAAATGTGGTAAATGAAAATGTGAAATTGAGTAATGCATGAAATAAGCTATTCTAAGCTAGATCTAATGAAATGCACGTTACAGAAACTCAGCCAACTAAAACAGATAGGTATTAATCACACCAAACAAAATCTTAAAAACAAGGTTTTTAGTTCTATAAAAGACAGTTTTAGGGGTGAAAAGGGACTAATTCGCCCAAGGTGATGAATGAGTCCTAGTGGGGATTTTTTCAAAATTTTCAAAATTTTTGGATTGGTTTTGATGATTTCATTGTTTTAAGATGCAGACCGAAGATGAAAATGCAAAATTTCAAAAAAAATTAATGATTTTAGATGCCAAAAATGCAACCTAAATGCACTTGTCATGAATGCAAAATTTGAGACCTAGCATGCAAATTAATCCATACAAACCATAATGCAAGGTTAATACAAGGCTAGATCAATGATGGACTCCAAATCAAAAAAGAAAAATATTCTAAAGGTAGGTTCACCAAAATGTAAACAAAGATTTTGGCAACCCTAATGCTTTAGGCTCCTTCTAGGGTTTTCCACCTAAAAGGAGGAAAGATTGGGGCCAAAATGCAATGTTAACATTCAAATATTAATGTAATATGGGTGCAATGTGCCTAGATGAGATGATCTAAATTCAGAAAATTAAAGAAAGATGTTGATTACTAAATGAAAACTAGAGAAATGTAAGTTGTTTGAAAACACATTATGATATGCGAAAACACCTAGAAATGAAAGTAAACTACAATAGAAATGAATGAAACTAAAGAAGTGCACATGTAATCTTCTTGGAGAATTTAAATGACTTTTGAAATTTTGTTGATATTGATTTTTAGGCCCGGTGGGACTCATTCACCATTCTAGGCAAATTAGTCCCAGATCTGGGAAACTATTCTAGAACCTATTTTAGAAAAATGGGTATCCAAAACTATAGAAAACCAAAATTAGGCTTGGTATTGGGACTCATTCACCACACATGGTGAATGAGTCAACTTTTAAATTTCTAAAGATTCAAAGGTGGAAACTGAAGTCTTTGGTCTGCTCTTCAGTTCCTGACAGGTGTCTGCCTCTAAAAGTCTCATTTTTTAACCTAAAAGTAACTTTTAGTTGATATTTTTCCTTAGAAAATGAAGAGAAGACTTAAAAAAAATTCAACTTGATTCTTAATGATTTCCATTCCAACATGCCTAAATCTACAAACACACAAGAAGAAAAAGAGAAATGTTGGATGCTAGGGAATGGGGGTTTGCCTTGGTCAAACCCCTTTATAGGTAATTAAACCAAAATGATGAAAGAATGTAATAAAGCATGAAAAAATAGAGTTAATACCTTACCATGATGTTTGATCTTGAATTTCTGTAGAAAAACATGAAGAATCTACCTTTGAATGTCTTAGGAAGCTATCTTGATTACTTGCAATGATGAAACCCTAACTTGCTTGACTTGAAAGAGAAGATGGATGATGAATGAGTTGTGAAATGAGTTACGAGATGTAAATTAGGGTTTAGAGACTTGATTTTATGGGAAATTTACCTTATTCACCCTTTAATTGGATCCTCAAGGCTGACATGAAGAAAAACTAAACTTAAAACCTATTTTTTCCTGCTCAAAAGTAAAAAATGGCCCAAATGGGACTCATTCACCACCTTGGGTGAATCAATCCCACTTGGCAGGGACTCTTTCACCACAAATGGTGAATTAGTCCTAGAGGGGCCCATTTTCTAGCTATGTTGTTGGGGAATAAGGAAATTAGGTTTATATGGTGATTTTCTTGAGCATTTCATCAAATTATGCCTTGGGATACACAATATGAGATAGTAGGGGTTTATTAATGATGATGTAAAGGTCAATTAAGGATTAGGACACAAAGTTCAATGTCAAAGTGTGATTAAATACACTTTACAACACTAAAATGAGGTCCAGATAGCCTAGAAAGGCACAACATCCAATGTGAATGTGTAAGACACATTACAACACTAGATTAAAGTTAATTTTAAGTCAAAATCCTTCTATATTAATGTGATAATGTAATTAAACACATTTTATAATGTTAAATTAAGGGAAAATGGGTTCATTAAGTCTAGAGAAGCGTGAAAGTCTTTTACAACACTTTACAACACCTTTACAAGACATTGATAAATGTATTTGAAAGGGTCCAAGACCTAGTGTGGATGTGAAAAACACCTCACAACACCAAATAAAGTCCTAATTAAGTCCAATTTTTCATCAATTATTCCCAAATCACGAAATAAAAAAGGGATACTTTTTCTGTTTGCACAAAAGCTATGTCACACTTTTGGCCAACTTATCAACACAACTAAATTTAAGTATTTCTAACTAAAAATATTTTTTTGTAAAACATATGGTCTAGTAAGATTCATTCTAGCTAAGTTATGGGTATGTGCAGAATCATGATGGGCCAAACAGGCCCTTAAGTGGCAATGAAAATTCAAAAAAATCAGAGTTAGGCAAATTGACGTAAAAATTTGAATAAGTTATCTATATTATTTCAAAAACATGTAAGAATAGAATCTGTGGGAAATTGAATGTAGTTTCTAAACTACTAGGTTTATTTTTAAAACAAAATCTATTTGGTGAAAATTTGAAATTTCAATGCGTATTACTTAAATTTCAGAAAAAAATAAGAAGTAGGTGTCGTCTGACCACTCTAACCATAATAAAATGATAATATTTTTTTATGAGATTTTTAGATATAGTAGAAGGACTCATGTCCAGATGTAACACATATTTTTTTGTAATTTTTTCCAAGTAAATGACAATTATAGTTACTATTACAACTTTTAAAATATAAAACTCATATTTGACCACCTTAACTTGGTCAAAACTTCATGAAATTCAAGCTTTTTTTTAATCCTATAGTATCACCCGAAGCATAAAGTCTTGGCGCATATTTTGGTTCAAAAATATAGATACATTGAAGATTATAGATGTTTTACAATCATCCTATCCATCGAGGACTATGGTCATAATTCTAATAAGAAAATGAATAATAATAATCTATTAAACTCAAAATAAAGAAAAGCATAATTTATATTGGCAAAGCTGAGAATCTCCTCTACAAACCCTTTTCATTTTGTAAATTTTGGCTAAAAATAAAGTCTCGTCGGAAACCCACATGGTGAAATGCGGAAAAACAAGGTAAGTTTTTAAACACGCTTTTTGTGTTTACTTTTTAGGTTTGGCATCTCCTAACCAAATACCAAAGAAAACCCGAGCCTATTCCCTAGGTAATGAATTTTGTGTCAGACATATTAGATATTAGATTTAAATTGGATATCCGATTTGAATTAGATAT